>WEIV01014067.1:50741-64908 GCA_013390005.1 Calyptomena viridis
GAGAGAGGGAAAGGGAGGAGAGGGTACAAAGCTTCTCTGGGCACTGTGTGTCCATCCATCCAATTGCACATGTCCGGTGCAGAGGGGTGTTGGGTACGGCTTGTTCAGACACTGTGCTCCTTTCCTTGGGGCTTTACTGTAGCTGTGCTGGTTCCAATATTCCATTAATATCATTAAATTAACCATTACCTAATTAATAATTACGTAATCATTGCAGAGCGGGAGGAATGAATTCTTACAGATTACGATAAATCTTATATTTTCTGTGTAAAATACATTTTGACCTCTCTGAGACTGGAACAACAATATTTTTTCAAGACAGTAATTTGGAGATATTATGGACATGTAGTGTCTTTGTAAATGTGGAAGGAAATAACTGAATTTAAATACAAATGCATAAGTCTTTTCAGAATATCCCTGAAATCTTGTCTTTTCATGGGTTACATTTCTGTAAGAAAGAAACATATTTTTTCTAATTAAAATTTTTATAATTTACATAATAATAAAATAATTTCAAATCATTACAAATAATGACATAAAAATAAATAGCATAAATAATAATAAATAATAATAATGACTAATTTAAAATAATTATTTAGAATTTTTCTAATTAGACAATCTTAATCAGCAGTAAAGGTGTCAAAAGTTTCTTTTTTCCCCAGCACAACATACTGCCAGTTACAATTTGCAAACACAGGACAATTTTTATTTTAACTGACAATGAATAGTTTCTCTATTAATAATAATACAATTATAGCTCATTAAAACACTAAGTGGTAATAAAAAATAAAGAAAAAATTTAGTGACTTCTGTGACTCATAATTCTGGCCTCTCTTTAACAGTGTTAGAGTGGATTTGCTCTTTTGAAGGACAAATTCCATTAGGATTTCATTGCAGTGTTGAATAAATAAAGCAAAGAAAATATGCATATGAGCACTGATTTGTCCAGTTTAATCTCAGTGTAGCCTGAATTTATTTTATTGAATATTATTACCTTTAGGATGTGAGACTGAACACCAATAAATCCCAATAAAATGTGTGCTGTGCCAAACTCCTGAGGGAAATCCTGGCTGCCAATGACAGAGTTCAGAGGAACCTCCAGGAAAGAACGAGGATGTTTTTATAGGACACAATAAGTGACCCAACAGGAGCCTCGACCAAACACAGCTGCCTGGGAATGCAGGAATTCCATGGAAAATGAGACAGATGCAAGTCCTGCCCCACTGAATGCAGGAGGAATCTGGATCTGCACTTCCAAGAGGAGGAGCAGATATCCTGGTGGGATTACAGGAGGAAGGAAATGAGCATCACTCTGGCAGAAAAATAAAGTCAAACTTTTATTAAATTATAAATAATAAAACATAAAATAATAAAAAAGCATTTTTATTTATTTTTGTAGTAAAACATTCCTGAAAAAGAGACTTTTGGCAAAGGAAATCTGATGGAACAGGATTCTGAGCATTCTTGGTAACAGTTTCTCACTTTTGGATGTCAAGCCAAGGCAAAATTCTGTAGCAAGGGCTAAACCTCGGATGGATTCCACAGGAAAAACAGGTACAAAGGCACTCCCAGCTCCAGAGTGTTTGCAGTCCAAATAGCCAAGGAATAATGAATGGATCTAAGAGGGAAAAAGCTCAGGAGGGTGAAGTTAAGGATGAAATTACTTGATCAGGGACAGTTCTAAGTATAAAACCCATCTCCTGAGTGCTCTCCTTCAGCATTTTCTTTGCTTGGCCCCAGCACTTTCCCTTTGAAATTAATACTTTTTTTCCCAAGAAAATTAAGTCAGAAGACACAGCTAAAATATTTTAGGGAATGTGACAGAAATCCCTGACAATAACGTCTAGAAATCTAATTTATAAACAATATAATTTAGGATTTAATTAATTTCATTGTAATTTTGCCCTCATTAAGGAATTCCCTGCTGGTAAAATACTTTGTCCAAAGCACACACATTTTCCAACTAAACAGATTATCTAATAACTGGTAGTATAACAAAATAATAGCAATTTAAACCAGAGTATATTCACAGATCCTCTAGTAATCCCATTAGGAGGAAAGTGGATCATTTATTCCTGAATCCCCCAAACACAATATTCCAAGTTTAGAGTTGATTTTCATCATCTGTGTTTCCTATGATCTTAGATAAAGACTTTTAATCAAAACTGGCATTTTTAACCTACTAGAAGTGACAGAAAAATATTATTTGTCAGTGTATTTTATTACATTGTAGTTGATTCTGCTTTGTCAGTGCTGATTTACATATTTTAAAGTAATTTGAATAGTCAATAGGAATAATTTGAATTAATCTGATAATTAAAACATTTATTTCATATGTCTGGAATTTTTCTGGGAAGCTTGGAATGTCTTTAAGACTTTTATTAGAAACTCAGCAAGTACCAAGGAGCACATTTTCCATGAGAATGGAGTTGTTCCAAAAGTTCTTTCAGGGCAATTAGATTGATAATCTCTGTGTTCTCGCAGGTTCATGCCTTAAAATCCATGTTTTTAATGTATTAGGTGCCCTTTGCACTTTCAGGGAGAGGGGGTAGAGAGGGAAAGCAGGAAAACTCTCCTGGAAAGGGAACTTCACTCCCTTCAGCAGCACAAGGTTGGTTATACTTGTGTTTTACAAAATGCTTCCTTCCTAAAAAAAAGAAAATATTTTCTTAAAGAAATATTCTTAAAAAGTAAAGGATAATACAAGTTAAAAAAACAAGTTTACAGGGTTCCTAGTAGCAGCTCTAAAAATGGGTGAGATAATAACTGAGGCCTATTATTCCAATTATTTGAGAACTGGAGCCTATGGTGCAGTTCCAATAATTTCAATATAAAGCACATTAGAAGGCGCTGCAGAATTATTATTTAGAGCAGCATATTTCCTCATAATTACTGTAAAGCAGCCTATCTTGAAATAATAAAATATTTTAAGATCTTGCAGGACTCTTTGGTCCAACGGTTAAAACATTTGGATCATTATTTTTCACCTACTCTCTGATTTTTTAATACCCAAAAATAGTTCATGTAACATTTCAAGTTTGTGTTCACTTTTCTCCATCCCAGCACCTGGGGCTTCAATAAAACACTTATTTAGCCTTATTTAGTGTGAACTGAGGCTTAGAGGGGGATTATCTGAAACACCAGAAAAACTGAGGTCAAAATGTGCAACTTTTAATTCAGGATAAATTCAGCAGTCACAGGAAAGGCAGGAACTATGAGATTAATTCAGAATAAATTCAGCAGTCACAGGAAAGATGAGAACCATGAGATTAATTCAGAATAAATCCCCTAGTCACAGGAAAGATGGGAACTATGAGATTAATTCAGAATAAACTCAGCAGTCACAGAAAGATGGGAACTACCAGATTTTCTTGTCCAACACTTCTGTCCTTCCTCCTGTTTATTCAAGCAGCATCAAGGATTCTCCATACCAAGTGCCATTTCATATTTTTAACTTAATTCAGCTTTCCTGCTTCCCCATCCCTCCTTGGGTGACAGGGACAATATCCAAGTTGCTGTTATAAATACTTTATGTCTCTGCACTCTTCATTCTAATCACAGCCCTGCCACTTCCCAGCCCTGTCACTTCAGATAGATGGAAGAACCATAAAAGTAAAACCCTCTGTCCCTTCTCTCTTAGAGTTCTTTTACAGAAGGCCATAAAAACAAACCTGAAATGAATTCATGTGGAATTTCAAAGCAGCGACAGTTGTTTTTTCCCCTCCCCAGGCAGGCGAGGGCAGGGATGGCTTCAAATTTCTGATGGAAAAATAAGCAGCTCCTGTGTCCACCTTGTAAATCTGTTTAACGCTCCAGTGTCACTGCACGTGTGCCTTGGTTTTCTGTTCCCTGTGCTCTCCAAAAATCCAGGAGAGGGAGGGAAGGGCAGTGTGGAGCTGAGGGAAAGCGCAACTCTGGGAACTGCAGCAGGTCAGGGTTGAAGTCACTCCATCCATCCCTAAAAAAAGCCTCAAACTCCTACAGCAGCTGGAAGAAAGGATGAGTTGGCACAACACAGGGACCATATCCCGGGGGCTGAGCTGGTGGATCAGTGTCCCTGGTGCTTGGGGACATGGATTAGTGGTGGCCTTGGCAGTGCTGGGAAAGGGGTGGACTGGATGAGCATGGAGTGTTTTCCAACCTTAATCATTCTGGACTAAGGAAATGGGAGAGCTCCAAGTGCCAGGACTTGTTTCTCACTTGCCAAGTTAATAGTTTGTCATCCCAACACTTCTAAAAAGTCTCATAGCTGTGAATTTCTCTCTGGTTATTCAGAGTAACAGTACAATATGAATTTGATTTTATTTTATTACTAAGTACCTTCAAAACCAATGTGCTCGTAACATGAGCAAAGACAGCTCTGGGCAGTGATATCTTAGGGTTAAGTTGTTTTTATTTAAATATCAGCTGGGGAAAGATATTTCTGGTTAATTTTCAAGCAAACATTTACATGCATTTAGCATTTAATTTGACTTTCTCAGCCATTTGCCATGAGACTTAAAATATATTTCCTCGGGCTGCTGTGGTGCAATAATTGTGATTTATATTCTGACATCCCCACCAAATATGGTTCCTGTCCACCCTCCCCTGTGGTGTTTCTGACTCCACTTCTTGCTGAAGTAAAACTGTGACTCACTGGCAAGTTCTGCCAGAACTTCCTCCCTGCAGAGGGACACAAAGCCAAGGACACAGAGCCCCACTCTGGTACTTAACCTTGGCTCAGGCCTCAGCAAAGTGCTGAGCTGTGAAAGCTGAGCTGTGAAAAGTCTGCAGCAAAATGAGAGAGGGGAAATCACAGCCAGAGGTCACAGGGCTGAGGTGGGAATGGCAGGAGCTCAAGGATTCAGGAGGAAAATCAGTATGAAGAGGGATAAATGCTTACTGGGGGCAAACCAAGGAGCTTGGTGGGCACCAGGAGCTCAAGCCCTTGGGGTGCCCATGGTGGAGCTGGGGGAGGGTGGCAGCTCAGGAGCACCAAGACCTGCCCAGGAGCTGCAGATGGACTCCTGTCCCCTCCTGAGCTGTGCCTGCCCGGCCAGTGGAGAGTCTCAGAGTCCTTGGCCCGTCTCAGATGTGTGTCAAAGAGTTAAAAATGGGTTTATGTTGAAGTCCTGCATGTCCTGCTTGCAGACTTTCTGTGTGTCTGGATGAACTCAGCCAAAGGAGGTGTGTTTTATACATATTCACCAGCTGAAATCAGAATCACAGCATGTCCTGAGCTGGAAGGGACCCCCAGGGATCATCCAGTCCAAATCCCTGCACAGACACCCCAACAATCCCAGCCTGTCCCTGTTGTCCCAACCCTCCTGGAGCTCTGGCAGCCTTGGGGCCGTGACCAAACCCTGGGGAGCCTGGGCAGTGCCCAACCACCCTCTGGGGGAAGAGCCTTTCCCTGAGATCCAACCTCACCCTGCACTGGCACAGCTCCAGCCATTCCAGGGTCCTGTCCCTGGTAACAGAGCAGAGATTTGAGCTGCCCCTCCTCTGCCCCTCTAAGTGAATCACATGCCAAGAGAAAGGATGTTTGGCTTAGAAGTTGAATAACACTCAGCTATTTCTGTTCCTGAAATACAGGACATTGGATGAAGGAGATGTAAACTGAATTTCTTCAGTTGAGATCTTTCTCTCTTTCTACTTGTTTTAGCTGCATTTCCAGTGAAAATAAGATTTTTTTTCTCCAAACTAAACCATGGTGAGAACATCATAACATGTCTCTCATAATGGAGAAACAAGTAGGTGTTTTCTCTCAGTCTTTAATAGTAAAAGGTTCTTTAAGCAGTTGATTTTTCCCAAATAGCCCCTGAACACAATTACCAACTAGAAATGAGCTGCTGACCATGTCCTGGCCCTCAACTGTACCAACCAGGCAGGGTGTGGGAAACTACTGGATAGGGTTTGGGAAAACGCTGAATGTGGAAGAGAAGCTTAACAAGGCAACAAAAATGTCCAACATTTTCACAGGGTGGTACATGAGAGATGGCCAAGCTTCAGGAATAACTGAAAGGGGACAACTGGGGGCATTTGGGCCAGTGAAGTCTTGCAGGACCAACATCACCTTGAGGACTGCACCAGTAGCACCAGTTAAGACCATGATTATCTTGGCACTGGAAGTAAAAATGCCAAAGTTCTGTACAGACCTCCTGGCAAAATGGGGAGCAGAGAGAAGAAAGGTAATTAGAGGTTTTCCATCAGCTTATCCTAAAAGATTTTCATAACACTCTATCCATCCTTGGTGGAAGACCAGCAGGAAGAAGTGGGAAATGTTTTGACTGCTTGTGGGGAGTGAGAAGCAGGAGAGGGGAGGGAAATGCCTTCATGCTTCCTATCCTTTCTCTGGGATTGACTGGCAGGATCAGGGAGTGGAGTGTACGTGAGAATGGGTTAAACTGAGCAAAGGATGAATTAGACAGACTAAAAATATACCAGACAGAATAAAAAACTTCTCACAGCCCTGTCAACAAGCTGAGAACCACACACTTTGTTCCAGGTGCTCGCAGGAGCCAGTGTGCTGCTTATCCAGCTTTCCCTACTGTTAGTGCTGGAAAAGCTCCCTGTTCTTCCTGTGATATCTGCTTGTGCCACCTGACAAACCACTAATCAGGGAGTGACAGAGTTACAGGGCAAGAAATGTGGCAGCCCCAGTGTTTTCCTGGCTCTTTGGAAAGCTTTGGCAGGTGGAGAGGACGTGGAGCAGCACAGTGATTAACGTGGGGGGAAAGTGGAGGGGGACTATAAAAATAGGAGCATTTTATGATGCTTCCTCAAGAGGAGGCACATCAGTTAGAAAATGGGAGGCAGGGAGATGGGATGCAATGCCTTGGAAAGGAAAAAGCTTTGAAGAAAATCTTTCTGAGTTTGAGGGCTGGATGGAAAAATACCTCAGGCTGAGGGCGTCTTTCTCCTGTTTCTCAGAAATTTCTATTTTTGCCCTTTTGTGCCCACTGCAGGCCTGTTCCCTCAGGTGTGTGGCTGCTGAGACAGACACAGCAGAGCACAAATTTCAGAAACAGCTCAGAGTTACCTCTGGTCCGGCCTCAGCAGCACTTTGTGTGCACCTTGCCAGGCACATCCCTGACATTCCTGTGGGAGATGCTCCTCAGCTCCCAGCCTCATTAGGGATGAGGAACAGCTCAGTGACACCCACACTTACTCCAGGGCTGTGGCTCGTAGCTGGGTGCTCTCCTTGCTGAATATGACAGTCAGGATTCCAGATTTTTGGAGCACTGGGAAGCAGGTAAGGAAGGCACCGATTACAGAAAAGGAAAATATTCCAGGACCTCTTGTTCTTGTCATTTTGTGGGCAGATTCATAACACAGAACCAGATATTTATTTTTTTCCATTCTTTTTATTCTTTTTATTCTGTGTTTTGTTATCTTTGTTTCTTGGTGGGTTTTTTTTTTTTGTGGTTTTGTTTTTTGCAGGTTTATTTTTTTGTTGGTTGGTTTTTCTGACATTTTATTTTCTTTTGGTTGTTGTTTATTTTTTCTCTTCCTCTGCAGCACTGTTTTGATGATGAATAGTTACAAATCATTTTTTATTCTCTTCTGGAAAACTTTAAGAAGTTAAACCCTCTGCTTTTATCTAATGTGACCTAACTGTCCTGTCCTTGAATCTGTCCCACTGTCCTGCTGGGAGGACTCCTGATGTTTTCTGTTGGTGTCTTGTGCCTTCACTGTGCAAAAAAACCTTTAGCTGTGTATGGACTTAAAGAAACACTCCAACTTCTTACTTTCTCAGAGAAAATAATGTTTTTGATCCAAACCACAAGATTTTATTTTGCCAGGAGGAAAGATCATTCATCAGACACAATTTGGTTCCTCCTTCACCTTTTTGTCTCTAAGCTCTGCTCCCTCCTGGAAAAATGGCCTCAAGACGAACCAGGAGAGGTTCAGGTTGGAAAATTTCAGGGAAAATTTCTTTGCTGAAAGAGGGTTTAAGCATTGGAAGAGGCTGCCCAGGGCAGTGGTGGAGTCACCATCCCTGGAAGTGTTTAAAAACTTAATGTGATAATTCATGATGTAGTTTGGTGGAAATGGGGGAACTTGGTGATCTTGGAGATCTTTCTGCAGTCCCTGGAATGTCTGGAAAGGAGTGGATTGAGGGAAACAGGAGGGACAGTTTGCTGGACTCTCACAAAGCCTTCAGCAAAGTCCTTCACAAAAGGCTCTTGTGGGAACTAAGTAACCCTGAGGTGAGAGGGAAAGGTCTGCTGTGGATGAAAAACCAGCTCAAAGAGGCAGAAAACAAAGAGCAGAAATAAATGGTGGGTTTTCAGGCTGGAGAAAGGTTACCATTGAGGTTCAGTAAGTCTTGGAGAGACTTCAAGGACAACACTTACTGAACAGGTAATTTACCAACAAACTGAAATAAGCAGGAGAGATTCTAATATAGATGGCATTTGGTGAGTGGCCTTTTCCATACACACTTGGACTTGCAGGTCGAGACCTCAATTTCCCTCCTCTCTGCTCCAAGGTTTGTGGGCAACAGACACATCATTTCAAGCTCCCAAGTGATCTATTGAGATTTGGGCTTTTGGGAATACTTGGGGAAAGAGCAAAGACACAGCAAGTTTCCAGGCTCTTGAGCAGCAAACTTTAAATGAAGTCCAGAGGGGCTCTCATCTTTTATTACACAGAATTCATTCAGTTGGGTGACCTTAAGTAAGCAAGCCCTGTGCAGTTAATGTAATAGGAGTTCTGAAGGGAGGAGAAAGGAGAAAAAGCACCTGGAAAAAACAATTTCCCTCAGCAAAACACTTCAGAGAACCATCAAAGAACAGAGTTGTACGTGCATTTTCTTATTCCTAAATGAAAACCATCTCTCTTCCCCCTGCCTGCCCCAAAAAAGTCTTCATTCTTTGTTATAAAAGAGTTAATTTATGATGTTGGTTTCTCAGTCCAATGCAACTGCATTTGGATAGGTGCAAATTAAAGCCTAATTAATGAACGCTGTTCTTTTTTCTGCAACCCCTTCCTTCACAAGACCGTGGGTGAGAGTGCCCTGGAAGAGCAACAACTAAAAACCCTGAACAAATGAGCAGGCTTATTTTAGCTCCATATTTCTCAGAATGAAACAGGGTGCTCTGCTCTGCATTCTTTTCAAGCAGTTTCAGGGTAAAATATTGTCTCTGAATACGTTCATAGATGCTCTTGGAAAGAGGGGCAGAGGGAGAACAAATGAGCTGCCAGGTTTGTATCGTGACACTTCTCTGGAGGAATAGTTTAGCCCTAAAACTGATTCCTGGGGCAAAAGTCAGAGCACACTCAGCTCATGGAAAGCTTGTCACAGGCTGTGCCTGGAGTAATGGGGCACCTGAGCAAGATAAGGTCAAATACCTGTTCACTTCCAGGGAGGAGTGCAAGGCTGAGAGGAAAACCTGTCAGATTCCAAGGTTAACATCTTCCACGTCTTCTTGTTATGGAAAGAAAGACAAAACATGATCCAGATGCAGATAAATGGCTGATATCCCTCTATCTGTACGAGTTTTATTGGACAAGGACCAGTTTAGACCCCAATTTTTCTCTTTCTGAGCCGAAGGAGGGGTTTTATACTTCATTTTAGAGGAAAGTGGTAATGAAACTCATTTTAGTGCCACTGCCAGGATCAGCAGGGTCAGACAACAGCAAGTCAAATCATGTGTGGAAATCTTCGTGCACGACTCTGACTCTGAACAAATTGAACATAATAAAGTGAAAGAATTCTCTGGAAAATCATTAGACATCAATCTGACATTTTTAAAGGGCAATATTACCCCCCAAATAGTTGTATTTTTATGGCAGGTGGATACTTGTTTACTCTTAAACATTTGGAACGTCCAACACTGTGAAGCAGTGTGAAAAATCTGATTTATTATTAAGGATGGAATTGGAAATTTCCTTTTAGGGTCAGATTCAGGGTCAAAGCTTCCCCTGATATGTGGCATTATGCTGACATAGAGCAGCTCAGGATCTGGACACTGGCCAAGGCACTCACCAAAAAAAATGGGCTTTTTCTCTTGCACTGCTTCAATATTTAAATTGCCTCTACACCTTCTTCCCATAGATTGAGAACTGCCTGAATTATTCTTTTTTTTCCAGTTAAGAAAAGGGAATTTTCACAATCTGTAAATTGTAGGGAGTACCAAATACTTTCCTCCATGACAAGTTTATCCCATCATGTGTTTCACTTGCAGGATGGGACTGTGAAAAAAGGGGATTTTTCCACTTTCATGAAAGAAGGAAAATTAACAAAAGTAATTTTTTAAAGCCATGGTTTTAAATAGGTTACTGCAGCGGTTTTCTGATGAACAGGAGTGGCTGTACAGATACATTGATTTTTAATATAAAAATACTTCTTTATCCTGACCAGACCATAATCTACAGAGGGCACCTGCCCTGCATGGTTATATTACATCTCATTAATTGTATCACAGCTCATTAATTATATTACATCTCATTAATATCTTTTGTTCATTCAGATTACAAACAACATAGTATTTTAATGTAGTGTGTTTGTCACATCTGTTTAATAAGATTTTTTATCATTTTCTCAATAAATATGCCCTGACTTTGGTTTCTGAGGTAGATAAATTAGCCAAAATGTTTCCCTTCTTTTTCCTTTTATTTTTCTAATTAACACTGGAGGAGAAATACACCTGAGGTAAATATAATTCTGCTATATTCTTAATACTAGTAAAGGATTTCATTGCTTCTAAACTCATTAAGCTTGTCCTTATTAAAATATGCAGGTTACTCATTATGTCATGGAAAATAACACTCTTATTTTATTACTAGTTTCATTTCTGTGGTTAGCACAGGCTCACCTAATTACATCAGATGTCTAGTTTTGTCCTAGCCTGCATTTTTATTTGACTCTGCTTGATACTTATTATTTTCAGCTTTTTATAAACCATGGCACAAGTGAGAGAAGCCACATCTCGAAGAGATGGATGATTCTGGAATCAGACACTGGGAGTGGGATTTGTTCTCCCCTAAAGTTTGGATTATCACAGAAAAATCCTTTGCTTTGAATTAGATGATCCCATATTGTGAAAATATTTTTGGAGCATCTTAGGCATTATGTGAAAAACATGTAAAATCCAGCCAAGCAAAGACTTTCAAAGATTCTCTGTTTTGCCTGAAAATAATTGACAATTTATGCAGCTCCATCTTCTAAAATATTTGGGGATGAATTTGCTTTTCTTCTGGTCTTATATTCTTATAAATATGTTCTGTATCCTTATGCCAAGGCAAACATCAGATAAGGAAGGATCCTGCTTAAAATCCAGGAAAATGATGCCATTGTGCCCCTGATCAAAGTGTTTG
Source organism: Calyptomena viridis (assembly GCA_013390005.1). Taxonomy (NCBI): domain Eukaryota; kingdom Metazoa; phylum Chordata; class Aves; order Passeriformes; family Eurylaimidae; genus Calyptomena; species Calyptomena viridis. The sequence continues at coordinate 62,046 of WEIV01014067.1, forward strand.
ATAGTCATGAAATCTCTGCTCTGAATAACAGGTCTCATTTCACTCTCAGCTCAGTGGTGCATCAAAAGGAGGGTTGGACAAAAGTGAACAGGGGAGGGATAAAAATAAATGGACATTTAATAGTGTTTATAGAATCCTGGAATGGATTGGCTTGGAAGGGACATTAAAACCCATCCCATTCCCACCCCTGCCATGAGCAGGGACACCTCCCACTATCCCAGGTTGCTCCAACCTGGCCTTGGACACTTCCAGGGATCCAGGGGCAGCCACAGCTTCTCTGGGCACCTAGGGTCTCACCATCCCCTGAGTAAAGAATTTCCTCCTAAAATCTAACTTAATTTCTCCTAATCTAATCTAAATCTCCTTTTTTTAGTTTAAAACTGCTCCCCCTTGTCCTGAAACCATCCACCCCTGTAAAAAGTTTCTCTCATCTTTTTTCCACCAGTCCCCTTTGAGCACTGAAAGGCCACAATGAGCTCGGTGAGTTTATGGTCGCTGAGGGTTTGCTGTTTCCAACACAATTTTCCCACCAGCAGTGCTCCCATTTCTCCGGATTTGTGTCCCTTTGCTGCTCCCATATTCCCTCTAGGACCTCCAAATGTGGATATCTCACAGACATATGGACAGCATCCAGGAAGATCCACCTGGATTGTGTCCCCAGGGAAATATTCCTCCAGTGGCCCAGTTTGTATATCCATGGATGTGCACAAATGAGACAAACCCAGTCCTTCTGAACTCCTATTTCTGGAAACCAAAGGATTTCTCAAATTATAGTGGAGCAACGAAACCCCTGCAGACACTTCAGTTGACTCAAACTAAACTAACAAATACCAGTGTTGCCATCAGGGGCAATATTTTATTTTTTTTCCTTTTTAAATAGTCACCAGTGCTGGGCTATGGGTTGTTTTATGTTTACTTGACCTGGACTTCAGATGAATCTCCAAGTAAGGAGTGGAAGGGAGAAGGGAATTTTTATAAGGGCCTGGAGCGACAGGATGAGGGGGAATGGGTTCAAACTGAAAGGGAGTAGATTGGATTGGATATTAGGAAGGAATTCCTCCCTGTGAGGGTGGGGAGGCCCTGGCACGGGGTGCCCAGAGAAGCTGTGGCTGCCCCTGGATCCCTGGAAGTGTCCAAGGCCAGGTTGGAGCAACCTGGGACAGTGGGAGGTGTCCCTGCCCATGGCAGGGGTGGGACTTGTTAATCGTTTAGACCCCTTCCACCCCAAACCATTCTGTAATTATTCTGTAATTCTATAAAGAAAAGGTTTCATCTGATGAATAGAAATGATGAGTGCAGATTAAACTTGCACATTTTAACACAGCCTGACATGCACAGAACCAGTGCAAGGGAATATTCATCAGCATCAGCTCATCTAACTCCAATCACAACTCATTTCAGACTCCAAGGAACAGGTGATTTTTGCCTTTGTTATGAAGAAAGAGCAATCACATTAGAGAGCATTCTCATTCTCCCAGTAATGAGCTTGATATGACATTTAGGAAAGTGTTTTTGTGTCTCCCATAACAAGGCTGTTTGCACATTTTCTAATGGAAGCTGCACAAAGATACACAGCACAAGTAGGTACTTCTTGATTTTTTTTTTCTATGAGCTGAAAGTGAGTTAAATGTTAAATTATAGTAATTGTGAGCTGGTTTAGTGTTGCTGTTATGTACCAGGCTTCATTTCAGAGATGATTTTCCCTTAACTGCCTGAGAATTCTGAAGCTGTTACATTCCACTGTTCTAAAAAGCAGAGTGTTCAGGGACTGCTGAGTTTCACAGTCAAAATTCCAGTACAAATAGTCTCCAGCAACAAATAGGTACATTATTTTCAGCTTATATTTGGGGAAATTAAGGCATAGAGCAAGAAGAGGGTTTGCCCAGCTCGTGGGCCAAGCAGAGCAAGAGACAGGACCAATGTGGGATGGATTCCCACTGTGGGATGGATTCCCATTGTGGGATGGTTTCCCACTTGGGCTGCCCACATGTGCTTCATCCTGCCATAATTGGTAAGGAAAGGAAACAGTTTCCACATTGGTTGTTTAACCTGGGAAAAAATCTTTAAAGAGAAATCAAATGTAAAAGTAAGCTTTTAAATATGCTTTAAATACTTATGGGCTGATCTGAACTTCACCCAAAATCTCATTTATGTCTTCAGGAGGGTAAAAGTTGTGAGTAGCCAGTGTGAGTCTGCTGGTCAATTTAGGCACAGTAACACTGTATAAAACAAGTTAAGATCTAGCTTATTTTGTGTAATCATTTCTGAACTTTAAAAAATATGTATATCTATGAAAAAACATATGTGGTCACACAACAGTGTGGAGAACAGAGACACAGATCTGCTGGTAAAGCTGGGGAACACATTTCCCTCATTGCAGTCACACCTTAAGAGAACAAAAGCTACTGAATGTTAGAATTTTAGAAGGCACATGATTTACAATTCCAGCAAGGATCCTGTGACATAAGAAGGACTACACTCATATGTAGGTGACAAAGAATAAATGTTGTCGCTATAGAAAACACATAGAAAACCAGGATAGGCTCAAAAAGTGGGATGAAGTGAAATTCAGTAGGAAAAAAAACCCACCCAGCTCCATAACAAGAGGGTCTGCTGCTAATAAGAGACAAGGTGCCTGTAAGGAAAGTTTAGCCCGTGGAGAAGAAGCCAAGCAGGAGCAGATTTCCTGGTAGGACCTGTGGCTTGGAGGACTTGGCTGGAGCCCCACATTTCCCCCATGTGGAAAGGACTCACACTGGAGCAGTTCCTGAGGAACTGCAGCCCAAGGAAAGGACTCACGTTGGAGCAGTTCATGAAGGATTGTCTCCCATGGGAGAGATCCCACACTGAAGAAGGGGAAGAG
>WEIV01014067.1:64996-93725 GCA_013390005.1 Calyptomena viridis
ACTAGGTGAGATCTCCCCGTCCTCATCTTGACCCAAGAGAACTTTTCAGCATCTTTTCTCCCCCATCCAATTGATGGAGGAGTGATAGAGAGGCTTGGTGGGCACTTGGTGACCAGCCAAGGTTGACCCCTCCCCATCATCAGCAGGAGTTATTATATTATTTCCAGGTGGTAGAAACAGATTCAAGAAAACTTCCACTTGAGACACTTAAATGGAACTTTATCTCATAATAACTAATTTGTATCAGTCTGGTCAATGCAGGTGAGTTCAGATGAAAAGGCTCTGTTATTGGAATACATATCAATGCCTAAAATTTAACCTAGAAATGCATCAAAATGTATCTCCTGAATTTTCCTTTCTCTTACTGGAGAAAGGGTTAAAAACTCATTAAGTGCATTCATCCAACATTTCTTATGCCTTTATTGATTCACTTATTGCTATAGAAGTCTAATTATTATGATTGATGCTGACACCTGCTAAAATTAAGTGATTTTGATTTATTAGGACCGTGGAAAATTATGATTTTGCAGTTTCTTTCTGACTCTAAATGGGCAGGGATGATTTTCTTTGCAAGAGAATGGGCCATTATCACCCACCCTTTTAGGCACCTTTCAAGGTTTTACTCCAGGGATGGAAGAGTGCTTGGGGGACATGAATCCAGGAAAAGCTACATCAGAAGTACACAGGAATGTTACTGGGGTGTTTAAAAAGAATAGTGAATAGGGAGTGTCCAGATGGGGAAACCACAAGTCCTTGTATCCCCTTTCCCCTGAAGGCTACAAAGATTTCTGTGATGCAACACTTTTGACACCAAAGAGCTCCTTGGTCTCCACAGAACTGCAGACTCAGTTCACTTAATGAAGTTAAATATCATAAAAAGAGCTGGAAAATCTGATGTGAGAGAAGACAGGACCTTCCCCCCCGAAAAACACCCCAAACCCCAGATGCCTTGTGATGTGAAGAACATCATGGCACAGGGGTGATCTCCTTCATAACATGCACAAGACTCAACCTGGGCACAGGAAATGAGAAGGAAAAAGAGATCCTATGATTTTGGGGTGCTTTGGGGAAGTATGTGGTTCTAAAATTATCTCTGAGCACAAAAGAATGAGGTTTTTGGGGAGCTGGACACTACAAAGGATAGACCTGTGCACTGAGCACAGAGAATCACGAGATGGAAACGTGTGAAGGAGACAGAAAACATCACAAATATCATCAGAAGTCTGGGTGCAAAGCTAAATCCTTGTTTTGGTGCTGCACAAAAGGCAACTCAGGATGTTCCTGAGGTCAGTAAGACATATAATAAGTCACGACTGGTTTGTTTCTCCATTATAACATCCCCCAGGCCCCACCTGACGTCTTTTACAGTGTGTAATTAAAAGTTTCAACCTTTTGTTGTCGTTTTAATAATATTTTTTTCCTCCTGTCATTATAAATTTCTTTCCTTTGCCACATCACTCTATTTAATCCACAGAAATTCTAACTTGAAAAAAGAAAATGCATTCCTTGATCTCTCAAGTCAGAGGAGAATAAAACTCATCTTCTTGGAGGGGTAACTTGAGATAATGCTTTTACTGCCTGTCATGGGCAAATTGTCTGAGGGGAGAGGGAGGAATCCCACAGGAAGAGAGCAGGAATGGGATTATCATAATATTTTGCAGCAGACAAAGGGTTCTCCAGGAAAAGATTCTCCAGGAAAGCAGAATGTAAAATGTGAAAGCACCGAGAGAGAGACATCATGTTGTAAGGCCGAGAAAGGAGGATCTACACAGAGGTAAATGTTCATTTAGGAAGACAGAGAGGCATCTCAAGAATGAGATTGCAATAAAATCCCATGGGATTTCAGGTATAGCTGTCAACTGGTGTCAAACAATCTGTCAGATAGTCCAAGAAAAGAAGATATTTCAGGAGCAGCTGAAGGAAAGCAGAAACTGAGAAGCCAAAATTATTTAGGAGCCACTGTGGGACTGTTTAACATGGAGCTCATGGAAGGTGATGTGAGTTGACCAGAGCACCCCAACCTTGCTCTAGAGTCTGGGGTCAAGATGTTTTGTACTTTTGTTTTGTCATTCTATTGAATCATCTTTGTCTTAATTGTGTCTTTATTTTGATTTTTCTCCTACGAACATGATAAAAAAAAATGGGGAAAATGTGCCTTTATTTACCCTCCTTGTGCTCTTTGTGTTGTTCCACTGTTGTCTTGAAGTAGCCAAACATCTTCTTTTAAATATTTATACATATGTATGTCTATAAAAAACATGAAAAAGCATAAATATCTCTATTTATAATTTATAAATATCTCTATTTATGGTTTCAACATTGACAGCCAGTGGCTTCTTCTGAAAATGAGTCCCATTAAGGCAGGAGACTCGTTATTGGAGTAGAATTCTGGCATTAGCAAGTCACACCCAGGTGTGTTCATTCCCACTCCAGTTCCATGACAAATTAGTGCCTCTAATCAGTGCTCACATGGAAACAGCTCCTCTGGCAGATCCCTTCCTGCTGTGGCAATTCCATGTCTAGGGGTTGGCAGTTCCCTTGATTTCCCATAAGTAATAAGGGGAATGGAGTTCTACATTTCTAGCAGAAGTTTATTGAGCAAGGAGGGCATTAGAAGATCCTTGTGCTTAAATTAGGATGGTTAAAAAGGCACTTTCCACTTAGATACAAATATTCCCCCCAGGACCCTGGAATGGGTTTACCTAAATTATAGGCTACTCCCTTGCTGCTCTTCACCTTAAAATAGATGCAAAGAAAAAGAGGATAGATGTTCCCTTTATGTCTCCTGTAAAAAACCCTAATTTGAGTCTGTAGAACATGCACTTTTTTATTATTATTATATTGTAATTTGAAGACTTTCACTGTTGGTGTGAACTGGAAACAATAGGACAAGGTCTGTCTGCTCCCTTTCAGGGTCTGCCACCAAATCCCCGAGCTCAATCTGACTCTCATGACCTGTATCGAGACAAAACCATGAATATTTAATGTCTTCTTTAATATAGAGGTGAAAAAACTCACAAAAGAAAGCAAAAACCAAGAGTCATCAGAAATAAGAGCACTAATAGGGCTGAGCTTGGAGACAAGAATGTGTGGAGGGAAAAAAAAACCAGGAAAAAAAGAGAATGAACAATCCAAAGTGATTGTTTATGCCCTGAATTAATCAGTTCTGACTTCTAATATCCTGTCTGCTTAATAAACTCCAAGCAGGAAGGTGGCAATGCACTCTGCTTATTACATGTGGGAAATCAAGGTGATTGCTCAGCCCAGAAATGTTATTAGCAGAACACTCTGGGAGGGAGCTGCCATTTTAGCAGTTGCCTTATGAGCACTCCTCCCAAATTAGTGCTTCTCTGCCACACATTCCAGGCCCTGGGAACGAGCTCCAAGGGCTGCATGGGCTAAGGATGGAAGTTCATCCCGTTAATGATAATAATTTCATCCCATCCTGTGTTTGCAGGAACTTCGGAGTTAACGCAGTTCTGGCTGGGGGGGGTTCTGTCTCTTTAGATATTGTTGAACTGGAAACTCTCAGCTTGGAGGTTTTGCTGACCAGTGTGGGATTCTGGATATTTTGAAATATTTGGATATTTTAGAAGCAATAATTCCCCCCCTCAAACCTTTTCTGTTCTCGTGGATCTAAATGTTCCCACTCTTAGGTCCCAATTAATGAGCCTTTCCAAAAGCTGCCGCAGGACAGAACTGATGGGTATTAAGAAATTCTTTACTTTTCTGTAACAGGTATATAAAAGGGATATTTCATCATTTTCTAAGGCTATTTCATACTTTTAGCACACAAAGGTAGGATGATGTCAGATTTTCAAGTGGAGAGATGTGATGGTCTCCATTCATCCCTTGTGCCATAAACACCCAGGACAAGTGATGTGGTTTAACTGGATTTTAAACATAATTTACCCCTCTTGCTTCTACTTCCCCTTTGAAACCCTCTCCTGTCTTTAAAATCTTCTTTCCCACCAGATTCCCTGGAAGTGGAGGGGCACAGACAAGGAGAACCAGATCCTGGAGGAATCTCAAGGCAAGGCCTGTGGTGCCACTGCTTTGTGAGGGCTCAGAGCAGGAGCTTCCCAGGAACTGGAATAAAACCTAAACTGCAGGAATGCTGCTGGGAATAACCATCCAAATGTGAGTACATTTATTTAACCTGGGACAAATCACGAGGAATTCCAGAATAATGGTTCTCCAATAAACCAGCTCCTGTCAACAAACACTTGGTGTCCATCCCCTGTGCTTCCAGTTTCCAGGTATATAATTGTATTTATAATTTAAAAAAATTAGTATCTATTTAGTGTTTTAGTTTTTTGTCATCCTTGGCATTTATTTTATTTATTTGGTTGCTTCATTAGGAGAGTTTGGCTCATGATTATTCTTTCCTTGCATAAGAAACTTTACCATTATCCTGAATTATGCTATCATGTCAAGCTTGTAGGATTATTAATATTTAATAAATTAACAGATCAATCTGCCTTTTTCCTATCCAGTTCATAAATTATTCACAGGTTCATCTTTTTTTTGCCTCTGTTGTCTGTAATAATAAAAATGTATGGTTCAACCAGATCTATTTTATTGCTATTATTCTAGAATATACATATTTAAGAAAGGAAGTTGGAGTACATCCAATATGCACATGAATAATTGTTTAACAGAGTGTTCTGGAACACTTTGCTGCCTTAAAAATTCTAAAAGTAAATACAGTTAAAAAAAATCTGAACTCAATTTTCAAAATAAAAGAGAAAATGATAAAAAGGAGAACAAGGGTAAAATATCAATTAAATTTAATGGTAAAACCCCATTAAAACTCCCATTTCACATGAAGCACTTGTTGTACTGTTGTCAGTCTTGGATCTGGACACTCTCAACTCATTTTTTCATGTCCTACACACCCTGTAGTTGTGTTATCCTTCTTACTTCTCTTACCCTAAAATTAATAAACATTGTATTATTCACTTAAAATTAAAAAAAAAAACAGTCTTAGAATTACATGTTAAAAACTCGTAGCTGCTTCATTTTCTTGCAGGAAATTGGGATATACATATATATATATATTTATATATATATTCCCTGCTTTCTGTAACTGACCATTGTATCTGAATATAAATCCTTCAGAACTGTTTCTGCTGGTTTTGGAGGTCAAACTATTCCTTCCTGAAGTTCAGCTTTTGGCCTCCTTGGTTACACATTTTTGGTCCAATATCCCTGAAAGTGCCCCATCCTTGAGTGCAGGACACAAGTGGAATTCAGGGAGTGCAGAGGAGGGCAGGATACCTCAATTAATATCCTGCCTTTGGATTTATTCTCCTCTGCCAATTATCAAAATGAAAGATAAAGCCCTTGGAAAGGGAAAGAGGACTTGGACAAACTTCCAAGGCTGCTGGCTGCAGAGTTTGGGGGCACACACATCCCAGAGGAAAGGCTGCAGGAATTCTGAAGCTCCATGAAATGTGTTTTAAACAGACATAAATTCAGGAATTCACCTTGTAGTGTTTGACCTCAGTGAAATCAGCAGAAGGCACTTCTCCCAGGGAAAGGGAAGGGACAAAGCCATCCCAAATGTTCTTGGGTTGGCAGAGAAAGTCCAGAGGAGGCACCAGGATGATCAGAGGGCTGGAGAACCTTCCCTATGGAGACAGACTGGGAGAGCTGGGAATGTTCATCTGGGGAGGAGAAGGTTGTGTGGAGACCTCAGAGCACTTTCCAGGAGCTGAAGGGAATACAGGGAAGCCAGAGAGGGACTGGATCAGGAAGGAATTTACAGCCCATCCAGTGCCCCCCCTGTCATGGGCAGGGACACCTCCCACTATCCCAATTGCTCCAACCTGGGCTTGGACACTTCCAGGGATCCAGGGGCAGCCACATATTTCCCAAAGTCTCCCAAATCCAGGAGAAATGAAATGAACCCACTGCAGCAGTTAACAAGGATTTAGGGCACTGTGCAAACGACCAGGAAAACTGAACACTGAATTACTGGGGGGTGTTCTGCTGCTAATCAGAAATTTCTGTTTAATTGAATTTTCAGTTGATAAGTGATGATTCTGCATAATTTATATAGATATCCTCATCTTCAGCTTTATTCTTGCTCTTAATTCGTCTCTGCACCCTCCAGAGATTATTTGTTATGGATAAAAAGAACACTTTTTATTTACTCTTATTTTTTATGACTTTATGATTTTTTTACAGCTGTTTCTTTTGTTCATCCCACGCCAAAGCAAAAGTGCAACTTAGAACTTGTGGGTTTATGGGTTTTTTCCCACTCAGGTGTTGGATGACTGATGGGGCTGTGGAGCTCTGGAGGTTTGATCAATTATTTTCCTGCACATAACAAATCATGTTGCAATTGTATCTTGCAGCTGGAAACTTCAGAGGACAACACAAGTGTCTTTTTTTAATGGAGAATTTAAATTCCATGAGTCATTTTGGAATCACTTGATAGAAGACTAGACAGTAAGTGTTTGATACAGCTCCAGGGATCATTTGTCACAAATACAAACTCCTTGCTCTTTTTCCTTGGTGCTCTGCAAAAAAACCCACTTTGCCTTCTCAGAAATACCAGAAAATATAAATAGCTTGTGCAGATCAATAAATCTGGGTTTGTCCCCTAACAGCACCTCCAAAAGAAGGTATTTTTTGGTGGCATAACCCAAGTTTGAACAAGAGAACTCAAGTATTACATTTCATTGATGCTCCTATGAATTTAAAAAAATAAGCCCCTCAAACTGAGTGTTGTTGAATGTTTCTGAGTTTATTTTCGCCACCTCTTGCAATATCATTATAGATATTTAATTTCAACATATAAAGAACCTCTGAACTTTTTCTGCATCCAGTATTTAACTTTCCTAAAACTGAAAAGCTGATTTTTTTAATTTAATACACATTCATGTGTTGCTGAAGAAGGGAAGGCTGTTTGACTTTCCTAAGGTCTGAATTTTAAGGATGTTTTTTAGAGCCTCATCAGTCCATGAAATTCCAGGAGTCATTTTCCCAGGGCAAATTTGGCTGCTTAAAGTTGTTTTTATTTTTTATTTTCCTTTTTTTTTTTTTGTCTACTCACAAAACTGGAAGAATTGGTTTGCCTGAAAAAAAACCCTGAAATGTAGATAAAACAATCAATTTGGCTGCTTTTAAGTGGCTAAAAGAACCTGCAGGATGCTTTTCCTTGATCATCAAATCCTAGGTTATCTTTCAGCACATTTTATTCTTTAGTCCTGACTATTATTCTTCCAGTTCATCCTCCCAGTATTTTCCCCACTTTTTAGTTTGGCTGCTGACCTTGAGAATTGATTCAAAATATTTGCTCAGTCTTGGATCTGGACACTCTCAACTCATTTTGTCATGTCCTACACAACCTATAATTGTATTATCCTTTCTACTTCTCTAGTCCTAAAATTAATAAACACTGTGTTATCCACTTAAAAATTCAAAATAATGATGGAACATAATGGATTTGTACATTTAAAGAGCTGAAATGATTGACAGGACTTTGCCTGTCTCCTGTTTGGTGATTTTGTGACAATTTGCTGCTTGATGAAGCCATGGAAAAGGCAAAATATTGGGAAGGCCATTTTCTTTAATTGCTGGAATTATTAATGTTCTGCCAGGCACTGTTTAAACCTTGGGTAGAGCATTTCCTACAGTTCTTGCTTCCAGGGTTAATTCCATTTGGAATGGCTGCAAAGGAAGTTGTAGGAATACTGGGAATTGGGGCACCTCCCCTGGGAATTAATGGGATTTATTGTTTTGTTTTCCTTTCCATCCAAGAAAACCAAACTCAGAGGAGATGAAGGTTTTTTCCATATATGCAGCAATTTAAAGATGGGCCTTGGAGAAGAAACACAACCCCTGTGGAATGATAACGATGGCACAAGGGCAGGGAGCTGAAAAGAGCCAAGAATATTTATGAATGATGGGAAAACCCTGAGGGTTTCCAAGAATAAAAAATCTATGGGAGAATTTAACAAAAGTGAGGAAGTTTGGTGGTCCAACACCAAACTTAACCAAGGGATCAGCAACATCCTTTCTCACTTGGTAATAATTTTCAATCTTTTTTATATTTACATTTATAAAATTGCATTTACAAACCCAGGCTTTGACCTTTGATTACTCTGTAACACTCTTCCAACCACATAAAGAATTTCCTGGGATAGACAACTAGTTTGTAGCACAGGGAAGTGAAATTTTAAATTAAAACGTGCAACCTAATTAATAAATGTCTCTCCTGCAAACACAGATCAGAGGGGTTAACCAATCTTTCTATAAACACTGGGTTACTCTACAGACATTTAACAAAAGAATTAAGTCATTCTTAAAAATTAAAATAATTAAAATAATTAAAATGTCCCTTGGATTCAGTGATGTTGTGCTAAACACACTTTGTATCACACTGTGAAAACTCTTTGACTGAGACACGTCTTACACTCAGTAGAAAAAAACCTACTGCAATTCCTGTGAGAAATTCTGTTGTTTCATTGCTATTTCATTTGTCAGTATTTCTGTGCACGTTCAGGCATCCCCTTAATAATTTCAGTTGTCACATGAAATATTAGCCTTTTTTATAGCATGAGCTTTGCAGATAAACAAGCATTAAACTCATAACTACAAGAGAAATCTTGTATTACTTCATCAACCTGTCGAGATTTGGGCTTTGCCACAACTGAAGTGACATTATCAGAACAAGGCATCATTTCTCCCAGTCTCTGTAATGATATAAATATCCAGGGATGAGCCAGGATAGGATGCTGATTGCACAAAGAAATGTGTCAAAAGTTTGCAATAAAAGCATAATCCTGTCTGGGGTTGACTGAATGATTTATGAGATGTGTCAGAGTTGCTGTTGTGCTCTGGATTTTCAGGATTCAGATCCATGAATCCCATTGATTTCAGTGTGTGTAATATCAACCTCAATACTAATAGAAGCACCCTAATTTCTGGGATAAAATTCCTTATTCTAAACCAAGAGGAGCTTGATTTGATGTGAAGCTTCAGGTTAGAGCTTCACTTTCAGCTTTGACATCTAAACCCAGACCTTTTTAGTGACTTATTCCTTTGGTGCCGTTTTTGTTAGACAAAACAAGATTTTGCAAAGAGTGGAAAACAAATGGTAAAAATCTAAATAAACATTTTGACATGACCAAAAAGCAGCAGAGACAATATCCATGTCAATTCTGAGGTACCTGCTTAGTGTTTGGAGCGCCTCCACATGAGGCAAAATCCCAGTTTCCTACTGGGACTGCCACTGAATTTCTGCATTTCAAGCTTCTTTGAGTTGTTTTCCTAAGCAGAGGTGTTTTAATTCAGTGTTTTGTCAGGTCTGATTTTACAGAATCACAGAATATTTTGAGCTGGAAGGGACACACAAGGATTTGAAGTCAGTGAAAGGCCCATCCAGGAATTAAAGCCACATCCTTTGCTTTGTGAGCACCAAGCTCTGACCAACTGAGCCCGTCCTAAAATGAGTTTGGGTGGAAATAAGGATTATATTTAGAGATCTTGCTGACTCGCTTGCACATTCCTACTGTGGAGCAGAAGTGAACTGGAGCAATGAAATGGTAAAAGCAGATTGTCCAAAGCCAAGACCACAGAGCTGTCACTGAGCTGTGACACCTCTCTTGGTTTCCAACAGATCTCAGGAGATCAAAGTCACCACCTCTCTGAGGATTCACTCCCTGAATCCCAGGAATTTACTCTGGATCAAGCTATTCCCAGCTCAAATATTGCCACACACTGAGGTCTGTGCTTTAGGCCCCTGGAGACAGGCCAGAATTCCACCTTAAATCCCCCCAGAGAGGCAGGAAAGGCAGGAAATCTAAATTTACACTACATTTCTCACTGGCACTTTCAATGTATTTCAGAAAAGAAAATCTGAGTTATTTCTCCCGTTCAGGAAGAACATCCCAAGTTGGGATTGTTTAGGATAAGCGGGAAAATGAGAAAAAAATGAAGAGTGACAAGAATCAATTTGTATTTCCAGCATCAAATTCAGGATATGATGATGTGACTGAGTTTCCTGGTCCTGTTGCTGACCCTTAGGTATTACCTGAAGTTTCCCCCTTCTCTCGTGTCTTTTAAAGCCAATTAAAGAAGATAAATCTTTTTTTTTATATGTTTTCTGTTTGAACTGAGATGGTGCCCAGAGTTGTTTCTAAGAAATCCTTGGAAAAACCCATTGAGTTTCAAGGAATCCAAACCTTTTTTGATGCTGTTGTGTCCAAATATTTTTATAACAGGGGAAATAATTTTAATTAATAGTGAACAGAGCCATTTTAACTCTCAGGGGTCTTCAGAACTCTTTAATAATATTGTTTTCTTTTGGCCTCAGGTCTCAGTTGTGTGGCAAATTCAAATTACTTGAATTCTTAACTCCTCTCACAAAATAAAAGATTTGAATTTGGAAGGTGTTTTAGGTAGAAAATAAATTCCTTCAATACAGAAATAAAATATAATAAAAGTATTTTTTCCCCCAAATGTTTTCATAATTAGTGTAGAAATCCAGACCAGTGCAGTGGTACAAATCTGATTATTTCAGTGGTACAACTTCAGATGATTGGCCTAAAGTATTGTGTAAAAGTATTGTGTAAAATATTGTGTCCCATTTTAGATATTGTTCACCAGGATTTTACAAAAAGCCTTCAAGTTGCTGAAAGCTTTTGAGTATGGTTTCAAAAACCCATTTCAGCATTTTGCTGAAAGGTTTGTTATTATATATATTTTGCAGAATGGATTAAATATTTTGTGGATATTTTTCTTTCTATAAAAAACCATATTTTGTAATGAAGCCACATATTTGTATTAGAATATTTTAACACATTTAGTGATTGAAGGGAAAATTCAGCCATTTTTTTTCTTTTTCAAATTTTTCTTGATACCTTTTTTAATCCCCTTCGAGCACCAATATTTCCCCTCTCCAGCTTGATTTCTTGCCCAGAAGAAAGTCAAATGCAAGCACATATTGGGGAGAAAGGAAGCAAAATTCCAAAGGAAGAACATCCCTTTGAAGCTAATTTGGATCTTGGAATAAATCACATTTCTCTCTGGAATAAATCGCATTTCCTTGCCTAAATTAATTCACTAGTGAGTTTTCATCCTGTTATTGGAGCATTCTCAGAGTAATACAAGTCATAAAAGAGGAAAAAAAAGAAAGAATATCTTATTTTCAGCACGGAGGAACCTTTGATTTCTACTGGAATTAGTGGGCACAAGTGTTGGAGACAGAACATCCCCTGTGGCTGAAAAAAACCTAGTTATTTCAACATGCTTTAAACATACTTTATAAAATTGTCTCTTTATCTCTTTACCTTCACTTAGAGCAGCTCAGGGAATATGAGAAGCAACAAGGGATTTTTCAGTTTGTCCTACAAACCCTTCTTTTGTCATTAAAACTCTTAATCTTGAGAGTAATCAATGTCCAGGAGCTGGTTTCTGCTTTGGTGAGCAAGGCAGTGAGTTGAGAGCTGTCTTTTGTCTTGAAAAATTCTCCCACAGGGACATTAAATCTGGTACAATTAGTTGCCTAAATATGGTGAAATGTGTGGAGCATCACTCAGAACTAAATAATGTATGTGCTACTCCAAAGAACATCAGTAACTTATGAATTTCTATTAAGCCTGTTTCACTCATTTTTCATTAAACATGAGAGCTGTGACCTATCTAGAGATTTCTGGTTAAATTAAGGTAATTGAGGGCTGCAAACAGCCAGGGTGAGAAAGGAGGAGATGTAAATGAGTTAATATAAATCCGAGGTAACAAAGAAAATTAATGTGGAAATGTGATTTTTTTTATTCTTCCACAATATCACTTCGCTTGCTCCAAGTAATATAAATAATTTAGGGTTCCACTCCTTGTGAAATGTGGGAAATCCACCATTATAATGTTGTTACAATGGGACTTTGTCCATCAAGGGGTAACTTCAATTTTCTAAATGTGGGGGGAATTCTTCACAGGAAGGGATGGAAAGGGGAATTCCTGCTTGTCTCTGATAACTTGGACACCAGAGGGGTTTCTTTAGGAATGAATCCACATGGGATTTGAGATCATTAAGGCTGGAAAAGGTCTTCAAATCAAGTCCAACCTTCTGCCCTGGGCAGCCTGTTCCAATGTTTAACCACTCTTTCAGTGAAGAGATTATCCCAATATCCCACCTGAGCCTCTCCTGGCTCCTCCTGCCCCTTGTTCCCTGGGAGCAGAGCCCCTCCTGGCAGGGATTGCAGAGAATTCCAGGTGCCCCCTGAGCCTCCTTTTCTCCAGGCTGAGCCCCCCCAGCTCCCTCAGCTGCTCCCGGGGCTCCAGCCCCTTCCCAGCTCCTCAATTTCCTTCTTTCAGTGAGGGGCCCAAAAATGAGCCCAGGACTCGAGGGTGGGATGAGCCGAGGGTGGGATGAGCCAGGGATGTGCTGCTCTCCACGACTGGAAGGGAAGAACCAAAGGCACTTGGGAAGTGCTGCTGCAATAAATTGTTGCTCAAACCTCACCCAGGATGGAGAATTTTCCCCCTCGTGATGCATAAATGCAGCTTTCAGTGTCAGCATCCAAACTCCATTTATTTTGCAGGATCCTGGCAGGAAGAGCAGAATTCTGGATTAAAAGCAGGTGAATACAAGGGAATCCAGAAAGTGCTGTTTGCTGCTGATCCTGCTGTTAAAGCCCTTGCACAGACTCAGGAGACCTGGGTTCAACTGGAGGAGTCACTTTATTTTTTGGCCCTGGTTGGGAATCCAACAGAAAACACCCCAATAATTACAAAATGTTCTGAAAATGTTCAAGTTGTACAAACTGCACATTGTTTCGGTCTTCTCCATCCACTCCCCTCCACCTCATTCTCTCAGAAAAGACCCTCCAACAGAAGTTCTGGGGTATAAAATGCGTGTGAATTTGAAATACTTCACCTTTGTGCCATTTACTTAACTCAGATGGTAGGGATTAGTGGGAAATAATTAACTTTTGACAAAAATTAAACAAACACATCAAAAAAATCAACAAAAAGGTAACTTGAGACCATTCTGACCTGAGAATTTGATAGAAATGAGAATTATAACACCTTGGTGTCTATAACACTCTGCTGTGTCTCTTCCTGCTTTTGATTTTCAAGCTTTTGAAACTGTTCCTTTCAGACCTTAACAAGAAAAGTGTAAAAAATAACAAAAGTGAAACAAATAAACCATCAGTTGCTGATATTTTTCCTTTCTGCATCATTTACCTGGAGCTATGAATGGTATGGAAAACTGTTATTTGTATTTGACCACACTCGAGTCAAAATTTTCTTACGAATAACAAGGAATAGTTGCAACTAAAAAATTCAATTCTCAAAATGCAGTTAGAAAGAGAATTGAATATAATGCATTTAATTAAATTTAGGGTTAAAATGTTGCCTTTATTTAAATGGGACAGAAAATTCAGTTTCATTTTCTCTTTCAAAGTCAGGCTGTGCTCTGGTGACAGGATCTGTAAATATGTGTATACATAAGTATATAATGGAATTAGAGATTCCTGGGAATGGACACAAGGTTGGAGATTATAACACACCTTTCAAATGTCCTGAACAGATTCACAATTTATCACAACACACATTTTGGCTCCCAGAAGTGTCATCATAAACATGGATAAAACGAAACCCCAAACTTTTGTGGGATTTCACAGCATTTTCTCTTGTACAAATTTATGAAACAGAAAACAAGAACTGCATTCCAGGGTCAAATAAAGACAACATCCCACCACGCTGGGACAAAAGCCATTCCAGACTCCCATGCTTGCTTTTTCCAGCAATTCCATGGATAAAATGCTCTTTTCTGTCTCTGTGCACACATAAAAACCAGCTCTGAACACTGAAAGCAAAATCTCCTCTGTGGTCCCTCAGCATTTGTTGCCCTCCACAGGATATTTAAGATGGGATTTTGGAAAACTCTTTATTGATGTAGTTGTTGGCAAAATTTATGCAATAATCCTCTGGAAATTCACAGGGAAATATTCAGGTAGCTCAACATCAGCTCTGTAGTAGCAGAGACTCCATATTTCATTTACACCCCTGAGTCACTCTCAGGTGAGAGAAACTCAGTTTATTTAAGAGGGAAGGAAAGGTTTCTCACTATTTTTTTGATAAAAAAACAAGCCCTTATAACATTCTTAGTAAAACTTTGCTTTTCTATTAATGCATTTATTTAAAGCAAGGCACTTGTGCATGAAATAGGAATATATGGAATATATGGAATTTAGAAGGCGAGAGAAGGGATGGATGTAGGACAGTTATGACAAGTTACAAAGGCAAATAACATCAGGAGAAAATAGAGCAGATGCAAAAATACATTATTTCAATTGTAAATAAAAGATATTAATGGGACATTATGTAGCAAACAGAGTAGCTGGATTGTTGTATCCCACTTGCACTTATCCACAGCAGACTTTAATTCCTCCACACTTTAGACTTACAATAATAAAATATCAGAAAGAGAGAGTAATAGACCTTTAAAAAAGTAATGCTTTCATTTTTACCTAAACCCCCAACCATTAATAATCCAGAGGGTTCTCACTTTGTGGTGGCTGTTAACTGTGAAAAGTGCTACTGATAATCTATTTAATTACTGGTTGTTTTTTTTTTTTGTCTGCCTAATCTCTTTGTGCAATGAAATAAATGAAAAATTAGTGGCCTCCATTCCATATATTAGTATTTTAGAATTCTCAATAAAGTTGCCAAAATCTTGCTGCAGGGCTTTATGTTGTTTGTTTGGACAGCCCTGCATAAACCAACAAATGAAACAGAACAGATGCCAAAAATGCATCCAGATGGTCCCAGTTCCCAAAATTCTGCATCCTTACAGAGACATAACCAACAAATCCCACAGTGCCACAGAGAGGGAAAAGATAATTTCTGATCTTTCAAGTGCCTTGTTATCACATTAAATGTAATCGATGATCATAAATATTGATTTGGGGCACGAGGAGCTTCGACTACTGAAAGCTGAGCTGCAGCTTCTGCCTTTTAATCCCAATTCAAGTCTGGAAGCAGCTGTGGGAATGTTGGATAATTCCAGGCCCTTGGGCTCTGTGCCAACACAGCTCAGTAATCTCCATAAACAGATTTGAGCTGCCTCCTATTATTTTATTTGGCTTTAATTAGCCCAGATCTCTGATTGTCCACAGGCCATTGCTGAGCACTGACACGTTGGTGTGAACCCCAAAAGGAAGGCAGAGATTCCCAGAATGATTTGGGTTGGAAGGGATCTGGAAGACCATCTCATACCAACTCCCTGCCATGGGCAGGGACACCTCCCACTATCCCAGGGATCCAACCTCGCCTTGGACACTTCCAGGGATCCAGGGGCAGCCACAGCTTCTCTGGGCACCCTGTGCCAGGGCCTCCCCACCCTCCCAGCCAGGAATTCCTTCCCAATATCCCATCTCTCCCTGCCCTCTGGCAGTGGGAAGCCATTCCCTGTGTCCTGTCCCTCCAGCCCTTGTCCCAGTCCCTCTCCAGCTCTTGGAGCTCCTTTTGGGACTGAAAGGGGCTCTAAGGTCTCCCTTCCCTTTCCAAACCTTCCCAAACTTAATCTTCCCCAACCTTCCCTTCCAAAACCTTCTCAAACCTTCCCAAACCTTCTTTTCCCAAATCCTCCCAAACCTTCCCTTCCCAAACCCTCGTTTACCCTTTCCCTCTTTGCTTTCCCTTTTCTCTTTCCCTTTTCCTTTCCCCTTTCCATTTCTCTTTCCTTTTCCCTTTCTCTTTCTCCTTTCCCTTTTCTTTTCCCTTTTTCCCTTTTTCCCTTTTTCCCTTACTCTCTCCTTTTCCCTTTTTCCCTTTTCTCTTTCCCTAAACCCTAAAAAATGAAAACTCCTCAGGATTTCTTGGAATATCCCAGCAGAAATAAGGGAAAAGTCAGGAACACACCTTCTTCTCCACCCCCCCCTTGATAAAGAAATTAAAACCAAACAAAAATAACTAATTTTAAAGAGGGGAAAACCCCTTTTTGCCAAAGTTATTATTAATAAAGCCCTGGATGTCTCCCAAGGTGAAGTTTTTAGACCTTGGAATTCATAATGAACAGGAAAAGTGGGAGTTCATTAACATACAAACTACCCCCAAATTGTTATAAATTGTAAATGTTAATTGTAAAGGTAAATTTATTCTCCTCCATTTCTAGGAAAAGAAGAGGAAGGGGGGAAAAAAAGAAAGGAAAATATTTGGTAAAAAGAAGTATTTTCCTACTGTAATAAAGAATTCTTTGATTCTTCTTCTTCTTATATGGAAAATGCTGAACTCTGGAAAGTTTGAAGGATTTTGAGGTCAATTCCTACTGGAAGATGATGCAGAGAATTCTTGTGTGTTAAGAAAAAGAGGAATAAAGAGGAATCCTAAAGAAATATTTATTATAATAAATAAACAATAATCATGGTAATAATAAAGGTATTTTAAAAGGGGAATAAAAGGGTGGCTCTAGCAGGAAATATTGCTGCTGGGGGAACATCTGAAGGGAAACATTTGTGGGGAAAAAACAACTTTGTTTTCTTAAATAAAAAGGAACTGATCCAGCTCCATGATACAGCTGCTATTAAGCGAATTTTAAGAACCCAGATTCTTCTTATCTCCCACTGTTAACAATTCTCAGGGGAAATACAGACTTTTTAAGCTTTTGCTAAGAAGGTTTTCTCATTTTTATACTACTTTTTTTGGAAAAAAAGGATATTTTTGAAGAGAACTGCAAAGAAAAAAATGAAGGGCCTAAAAATATTTATGTAAAATGTCTGTAAAGTTATGTAGAAGGAAATATTTTATATCCTTTCTCAAGAGAAGGAAGGCTGCCTGAAATAGCCTGGAATTATCTTCTGACATGAGACAAACATTTAGAACTTCACATTTCTGTTAAAAAGTTTCTACAAATACCAGAATAATGTGGAAAAAAAAAGTTTGGAAAGCTGTTCAATAAAGAGCTACAAGAGCAGAGCAATTCTGAGTGTATTAAATAATGCAAGACATTCCCTCTAATAAATCTGGATTGATCAACAAGAGTCAAGAAATATCCTTGGAGAGAAAAGGATCAGCAAGATAAGAAGAAAGGGGGTGTGATTTAATACAGAAATCATGTTTAGACTTTACAGTTATTTTATAGACACATTTCAGGAATGATTTGCACTCAACTGATATTGAAAATATGCAACATGATTGAAATTCAGTCATATATTGATAAGCTGTGAGATAGGTATATAATAAATATCCTTTATACACAAAAAAAAAGAGTTATAAAAACTTTAAAGCTGAAAAAACAAATATTCAAATATTTTTTCCATACACATGGTATTTAATCCTATCTTATTTCCCTTTTGCTCTCAGTTCAGCAGCTTGTAGCTCTTCAATGTTCGCAGGTGATTATTTTCCACATAAATTGAATATTTATTATTCACCTTAGCTCTTGTTATTAATTATCTGATAAGGAAGATATTTCCTGAATCACCTCTGACAATTATCTCTGCAGACACAGAGGATATTTTTTCCATAACTGTATTATTTAATTCCCAGGCAACTTCCACGAGGAAGGGACTGGGACCCTGGGAGCAATAAATCCATCCAGAACCTGCTAATCAGTGCTGGAACCTTGGAATGGGAATAACTGTAATTTCAGGGGCTGCTAACTGGGATGAATGGGGGAACACTACCTGACCATGGGAATATTTCAGAGAAAATAAGTCTAAATCAGCAAAATCCAACTGGGATTTTCCAGAAGCCTTTAAATTTTTTGTGGTGCTCATGACTCTGTGATTTACAAGAGCACTAATAATATAATAAATATCACATCATATATCTAATAACAAATAGAACAATCTAATAGAAATAGTCAAATAAAATGGAATTAATAATAGTAATAGTAGTACTAATAATACTAATAATACTACTCCTAATAATAATGGCTTGGCTTGAAGGATATAAGATGTTAAAACATATCAGCCTGGAAAGGCAAAACTTGGGGTTGAACTAATTGTGGCCTTCCAGGACCTGAAGGAGTCACAGGAAACATGGAGAGAGACTATTTCCTAGGAATGGAGGGACAGGATACAGGGAATGGCTTCCCCCTGCCAGAGGGCAGGGATGGATGGGATGTTGGGAAGGAATTCCTGGCTGGGAGGGTGGGGAGGCCCTGGCACAGGGTGCCCAGAGAAGCTGTGGCTGCCCCTGGATCCCTGGAAGTGTCCAAGGCCAGGTTGGAGCAACCTGGGATAGTGGGAGGTGTCCCTGCCCATGGCAGGGGTGGCACTGGATGGGCTTTAAGGTCCCTTCCAACCCCAGCTTTCTTTGATTGTATGATCCTGATTAGATTTATAATACTGGGGAGAGGTGGTTTTTATTGGTACAAGCCCTGCAGTGCCAAGTCCCAGCCTGAGCTTTCTGGGGGATGAAGTCAGGCTTAAATTTCCCACTCGGCCTTTCTGAACTTAATTGGCCAATCCAGAGTCTGACTCCTACTAAATGCTTTTGTTTCCTTCAGAGGAAGGAGTTGAAATCTAGAGCTGAGTTTTACAGCTTAGACTTATCTGTAAATTAGACCCAGCCATCTTTTTAATTAAGAGCTCACAAGGATGATCATTCCTTGTCATCCAATACATAAAGAGTGCAGTCCTCTCCTACAGACAACTGGAACAATAGTTGGACAAATCCCACAATAATTGGTGTAGGAAGGATAAAAGCCTCACCCACACTCCCAAAAGCACAGGTTTTAATCACTCGACTTCCAATAAAATTCCTCACGGGTGGAACAGCACAGTTCTCTTATTTTTCCTAAAGGCCACAGTGATTATCACAGGTTCACTGAGGGAAATCCTGCAAGGTTAAAACACTGTCCCCAGCCTCAGGCAGGAGAATTTCACAGCTCCACTGCTGGGGAAGGAATCTGTAACAAATTCCTGTGTGGTGGTGCAGACCCAGCCTGTGCACAAATAAACAGGGAATTGGGAATGGTATCACTTTTATTCAGCTTGTCCCTCCTGTTTACTGCAGCAAAGCAGATTTTAATCACGGGCCCAGTGCAGCTGCAATTGAATTAATAATAAAACCTTGCTGCACGTGGAAAATCTCCTTTCCTAGGTCAGCATTCCTGCCTTGGTTCCCAGCCAGAGTTGAGGCACTGTCCTTCTTTAGGCCTTTATATGCACCTTTGTTATGTATCCTTAGCTCAGAAAAAATGGTAATTTGGAGGAATTAAATAAAAAGTCAATTTTTACTCCTGCCCATCCAGAGGGGACCAGTCAGACCCTTCTCCTCCGTCCTGAATAAGGCAGAAGGTATATTTCAGGCAGGAAAATCAGCATCCTCAGTAGCCAGGGAGGATGTAACACACTCTGTACAAATCTTTCTGGATTCCCACTCCAATGTCTCTTTGGTTCCTACAGATTCCAGTGACTTTCATAAATGTGTTATCTAAAGGAATGGAAATTATTTGTAGGTGGTGGTTGGAATGAAAAACATATTTTTATCTAAGTAATGCACTTAGATATTTTTAAACTCCTTGAACTCTTTAAAATACAGAGCATTTATTGCTTTTTTTGTTTGAGTTTCACTCATTGAGGTGTGTTAACAAATCCCATCTTGACAACAGAGAGGAAAACAGTCACATACATTTGGGTTTTCAGTCAGAAATATAGAGAGCAATTCCTGATTTTGATCATATTTTTTCTGCTGAAAGACAAACTGGTCAGGTTTTGAAGCCTATTTGCTTATTTCTGATTCTTTTCCAAGTGGTGAAAGGTCTGATTTTGTTGCTTCATTATTTTGCTTTTGAGACAAAAAGATAAATATGTGACTTACATTTACATTCATTAATACAGCAATATGGAACTGTTATCAGATAGATTTTTCAAGTCAGTCTTTGGAAATACAGTTCATATGTTTGGAACTTGATTCCAGTTGTGGTTTGTGTCTTAAATAAAAATAAAGATCTCTGTTTTACAGGTGGTGTGAAGTGAATAAAGAATAAAATACTCTCTTACAGATTATTTCTCTCAAGTTTATGATGATGGATTGAAACATGGAACTGTTCCTCTGATTTCTGGGGTTTCTTCCAGTCTCTTTGACTACAGTCCTGGATACCAGGTTTAAAGCTAAAGGAAGCAGAGAGAGGACTCAAGGAATCTGCTCTGCTTCACCTGGACATGAGACCAACCCCCCCAGGTTTTGAGCCAGCCAGGTTTAAATCACCTGGTACCAAAGTAAATGATATTTGTTCCAGTTTCCACATTTTAGATGTTCAAATAAGACTCAGAAACTCATCAAAATGTAGAAATTCTCTGTAAATACTCAGACATGATGGACATGATTTCCTGAAGACACTCAGAAAGATGCAAGGTGGACACGGACATGGTTTCCACATGGACCCAGGGTTTCCATTGGACCATGTGGTTTCATTTGTACCTGAAATGAGAACCTGAAGCAGGATTTAAGGAGTTATTAGTGGAGAAATTTGTTTCAAGTAAGTCAAATGTGGCACTGAGTGCCATGGTCTGGTTGACAAGGTGGTGTTGGATCAAAGGTTGGATTTGATGATCTCAGAGGTCTTTTCCAGCCTAATTGATTCTGTGGGTCTGCGATTCTGTGAAATGAATTTCCAATAAAGCAATTGTCAAAGCTGGGTGGAACAATCTGGTAAATTTTCAGCTTAAATGCATCTGGGAAATATGTTTGTCCAGGCCCAGCCTACAAAGAGATTATTAATATGGGCATGTTTTACAGAATGTGATTTGTTCAAAGGTTGGACTTGATGATCTTAAAGCTCTTTCCCAACCTTAGATTAATTCTAGAGCTCTGCTGAAGAACAGATTTGGACTTTGGAACTGGACCCACTCTAGGCAGGGCATTTCTGTGCAGTGCTAAACCCTAAATAGTTTTATTTCTGTAGACAACAACTGGGGTAATATTGTGCAACAGATATTAATACACTCCTAAGGAGTAAATCTAATTTCCTTTTCAGTGAGAAAGGCAAAGCTCTGTGGCAATAAATGGCCCTTCACTGTTTTTGACAAGGGTAATCCTGCTCCAGAGCTCAAACATGGCTTTGGCGTTGACCTCGGTGCACTCTCAGCTGTGGCCTTGGTAAGCTCCAAAATTCACACATAGGATTTGCTGAGTTATTGCAGGAAAAACCAGTGTTTGATCTTCTTCTCTGTCTTTGAAGGAATTACAGTGATTATTTCCTGCCTGGTGGTAATAACCAGAGAAAAGCTGAGGGCTGAGGGGAGGCTTACCTTGCTACCACCTGTAATGTTAAAAGTCTTCAGGGCTTACAACTTTAATATTTCAAAAGGGTTCAACCTGTGACAATTCAGTCAAGACTAGGAAAGACTGTGAATGTACCATAGGGGTAAAGATTCTCTTTTATTGCTAAGATAAATGAGTGTAAGAAACCACAAATGAACAACAAATCCATGATGTCTAAATTAATAGAAGGGCAGCTGTTAGCTTTAAAAAAAATAATAATTTACCTTTAATAACAAAATTAATTTACCCTGAAATTATGATCAAGAAAGTACTGATTGTATTTTTTCCTCAGAGAAAGGAGTTTCTGGAAAATTAATATTATAATAGATATTTTTAATATCTTAATGTTAAGGTGTTTTCTACGTTCCTTGGGCTGGCAGAGGAGGGGCAGGGACTGAGCTCTGCTCTGGGGGACCAGGGCCAGGAGCCAGGGAATGGCTGGAGTTGTGCCAGGGCAGGGGGAGGTTGGAGCTCAGCACCAGGTTGTGCTTTGCCCACAGGGTGGGTGGGCACTGCCCAGGCTCCCCAGGGCAGTGGGCACAGCCCCAAGGCTGCCAGAGCTCCAGGAGGGCTGGGATGATCCTCTGGGCACAGGGGGGACTCTTGGGGATGGGCCTGGGCAGGGCTGGATGATCCTTAGGGGTCCCTTCCAACTCAGCGTATCCTGGGATTCTGTGTGATGGACCCAGTGTTGTTTAACTTATCCATCAATGACCTGGTTGGAGAGATGGGCAGAGCAGAACCTTCTGAAATGCAACAAAGGCAAATGCAGGTCCTGCACTTGGGGGAGAACAACCCCCTGAACCAGCACAGGCAGGGCGTGACCTGCTGAGAGCAGCTTGGGGAGAAGGACCTGGAGCTCCTGGTGGGCACCAAGCTGTCCATGACCAGCTGTGTGTCCTGTGGGACAAGGAGGGCAATGGGGTCCTGGGGAGCACTGGGAAGAGCACTGGCAGCAGGGCAGGGAGGGGATCCTGCCCCTGTGCCCAGCCCTGGCAGCCACATCTGCAGGGCTGGCTCCAGCCCGGGGCTCCTCAGCACAGCAGGGCCTGGGAGCTGCTGGAGATGCCCAAGGGCCGGAGCATCTCTGTGCCCAGGAAAGGCTGAGGGAGCTGGGGCTGTTCAGCTCCAGAGCAGCCCCGGAGGTGGCACCACATGGGACACTGTGGGCCCTGCCAGCCTCACCCATCCCGGGATCCTGTGAGGCATTCACAGGAAGTTTCCAGAGTTCCCTTAGGAATATTGTATCCTCCTGTACTAAATATTCCAGGTGATATTTACATAGCAGCTATTGCATATTTCCCAATAGGAGAACAGTGATATAAACAAAGATTAACTCTCCTCCAAGTTTCTCAGAGCACAGGCACCAAACGAGCTGAATGTGCTTGACATCACTTTGCACAGCAATATTTTGGGGTGTTTTTGGGTTTAATAAATTTTTAGGAAGAATCTGAGCTAAGGGAGAAGTCCAGATAAAAATAATAATAATAATTTTGTTGTTTTAATATAATGCTTGTTATACTTATTTGAAACTGAGGTTATATTAAAATACATTAATATATTAAAAGAGGCACTGGCTGCCTGACCACCCTGTGACATCTCCAGTTATATCTCCTGGTATTTTACTATATAGAGCAATATGGGTAAAGAATGGCGTTGTCATCTTACCCCCACAAAATTTAATTACAGACATTTGGGGTTTGACATATTGTTAATTAAATATTGATTTGTTGGAGGATGAACTAAGCCATCGGTATTTCCCTTCCTAATTAGAATAATGACTGCTCCACATTCCAACAGTTATGAATCTCACTGAAATAACTGGAGAAGTGGAAATGTAGAAAAGCCTTAAATAATGCAGCATATTGCACCTCAATTATGATTAATAAATTAGATGTAGTGTAGTAGCTGTACTATTTAACTACACTGTCCACATTTTCCCATACTGGGAGGAAATATCTAGTGTTTGATAGTTTGCATTTATCCTGGAGCTTTGTGTTCCAGTTTGTCATGACTAAATACACTCAACATTGTGAAAAAAGTCCAGTTACACATCCCTCAGTGCCATCAACACCGTTCTTAGTGGTTGTACAAGCAAAGCACACACTGAACTGATAAAACCCCTCTTGGAGCCAGAAGATGCATATTAAACACTTCAGTAACTGAACTCTTTTTAATAATTAATTTTTGTGCTGCTTATGCCCCATGGATGAAGAAGGGACTTCTATTTCCATTGCAATCAGTTTCTCCCTTTTTAATCAACACTCATTTAATGTTAAAATCTGATTTTCTGCAGCATGCTGACATGATATCATGCTAATTTCTCCTGACTGTTCCCTGATTAGTGAGTTTAATGTGCAACTGTTCTCCCTCATCTACAAGTGAAATTTCTGCTCAGAAAATGTCGACTTGCTTCAACTTTCATCTTAAATAGTACAGGACCATTTCCCCCCATCCAAACCCACGTCAGCACATCTTCCTTATCTCTTTCTAAACACTTCTCTTTGTCTTTTTCTAAGTTAACATTTCCTCGCTCCGCTAAAATAGAATCATGGAACTGTTTCAGTTGGAAAAGCCCTCCAAGATCATCGAGTCCAACCATCCCCCAGCACTGCCAAGGCCACCGTTAAACCGTGTCCCCAAGTGTCACGTTCACACGGCTTCTAAATCCTTCAGGGGTGGGCACTGCAACCCTCCCTGGGCAGCCCCTGCCAAGGCCTGACCCCCCTTTCCAGGGAGAAATTCCTGCTGGTCTCCAACCTGCCCCTCCCCTGGCCCAGCCTGAGGCCGTTCCCTCTCCTCCTGCCCCTTGTTCCCTGGGAGCAGAGCCCGACCCCCCCCGGCTCCCCCCTCCTGGCAGGGATTGCAGAGAATTCCAGGTGCCCCCTGAGCCTCCTTTTCTCCAGGCTGACCCCCCCCAGCTCCCTCAGCCCCTTCCCAGCTCCCTTCCCTTCCCTGGACACCTCCAGCCCCTCCGGGTCTCCCCACAATATTCCTTCATCTTTACAGGCCTTGCCCTAATAAGTCAGTGCCCCTTTTATGTGATTAATACCATGAAATATTTTTTGCTATTGTAATGGGGAAAAAGGTTGACTGAACTGGACAATAATATGGGAATATGGGCTGAGAAATTTAGTACAGGGGCCTAGAAATGACAAGGAAGATGCATTTTTTTGATCCACAAAAAATGTTCTACTGAGCATCTCTGAGCCTTCATTTCCCATAGATTTCCATAGAGGAATTCATTCTCCAAGGAGCCTCTTCAAAGTTTTTATAAGTGAAACAATTTGCTCCAGGATTTTGGTGTCACTGTTTAATCAGCCATTAATGGATGCACAGGGTGTTTGATATGCTTTTTCTTTGTACATTGTGGATTTCTACTAAGTCAACTGAACTTCATCTTCAGAGAAATAGAATATTCTTTGCATATCATTTATTGCCAGGGATGACATTACAAGAATATGGAAGTGCAAAGCACATTTTTGTATTTATAAAGAGATCTTCATTCCACTGCTTTAAAGGGATTAACATCAGCCTTCCAAGAACCGTGAATTTATTAATATTAAGGACACAGATAATCTGTGAGAGATTAAGGAGACGCATTTGTTCACAATAAAATTATCATACATCTGCTCGAAGCAGCAGGAATTTGGGGAGATGTAATTTGCTCAGAGTTTTTTGTGTTGACTTTCATGGAATCCCGGAATGGGTTGGGTTGGAAGGGACCTTAAAGCTCATCCAGTGCCACCCCTGCCATGGGCAGGGACACCTCCCACTATCCCAGGTTCCTCCAACCTGGCCTTGGACACTTCCAGGGATCCAGGGGCAGCCACAGTTTGGTGGTGGATTAGAGCAGTGGGGGTTTTTTGCTTTTTCAAAGCCCTTTAGACTTTCACAGCTGAATTTCTCTACAGCTCCATAAATTTATCGAAAGAAGTTGAAATGAGCAGGTAACCAAACATCACCCAGGAATCCCTTGAGACAAAAGAAATTTAAAACCAAGTTCACTCTCTTTTCTTTTATTGATGCACATTGAAGATTTATTGCCATGTGCGGATTTTTAAATGTTCTCTTTTCCGTAGTGCTGGATTGTGGTGTTGTCTATTTTATTTTGTTTTAATTTACTTTTTTTTTATTTTATTTTAATTTTGTCTATTTTATTTTAATTTAATGTGTTTCAACCTCCTCTCTAGCAGTGAAATTTAATTTAGGTTTCCATCAGGTTTTTTTATTTTATCTGGAGTTTTTAATGCAACGCTATTTTATTTTTTAAAAAAATAAATTACTAAAGCAACCTGGAAAAATTAAACCTAAGAAATCTGTGGAGGCTTTGGGTTATTTAATATTTATGTCTCTCTTGTCTTCTTCCACCAAAAAGAGTTCTGCCAGGTCTAAATGTGATTCACGAATCCAAATATACAGGAATCACTTTTCACAGATTATGAATATATGCAAATTAATAAAACAATTACAACTAATAAAAATTACAAATAGAAATAAAAAAAGCAGAGTCTAGAAAAAGGTCCAAAATCTCCAAGGAAATTTCCTCGGACGACGCTCTCAGGGACAGGGTGGGATTGTTGGGGTGTCTGTGCAGGGCTGGGCTTGGTCTGGATGATCCTGTGGGTCCCTCCCAGCTCAGGATATTCTGTGATTCCATGATTTAAACCAATAAAAATGTGATCTATGGCCAACAGATTCAGTGAGGTGACAGCTATTGGCAAAAGTCTGGATTTAGAACAAATACAGAGGCTGCTTCTTTCAATATTTGCACTGATGACACGAAGTCTAAACAAATGTTTACTTGTAATTTATTAATTTGATCATTTTGGTGACAGAAATTGAAATAAGTTGCTATTTTATCGGTTTCATTACAGATCAAAATCATTATTCTTCAGAGTATCTCTGGGCCAGTTTCTCCAAACCCAGAGGCACCAAATTCATTACAGAAAAAATCGGATTTCTCTGTATTCTTGTATTAAACATGGATGTCATTATCTTAAAATTAGCCACAGATTATCAAAAAAGAGCTTTGCTGCCTCACTTTTCAATAGCACAGGGTTTGGGGTCGTTTGAGGCATCTAAATTCGAGCAGGAGAGGCTGAACTATATTTAATTTCCAGTTCTGTTAAAACTGGAAGTTATTTACCCCTTACCCTTCCTCCCCACAGATTTTCCTAAACAAACTTCTCTCTCCTACTGGTCAATACCTTTTTTTTTTCTTATAAAAAATCATTAATATGATTTAAGTAACCCAGAATGAGCCAACAGAGGTGGCCCAGTGAGGGTTTTGCACATCAAAAATGCTTCTGTGGGTTAAATTAAAGAATAAAAGATTAAATTAAAAAATAAAAGATTTATTCAGGGTTGTCACTCTCCTGACAAAGACAAGCAATAAAGTCCTGAAAGCCAGTGTTTTATAGAAAATACACATTTAGTTACATAGTAAATAATTCCATCACTTCCCACACCTTTCACTTCATCTGGTTTTTGTTCTGCACCTTTTGGCTCTTTCCTCCTGGCAAACACAAATAGGATTTTCTGAGGGGAAAGTTGCATCATTTCCTTTTAGGAATGAATTCAAATCCTTTGCATTTACAACCATTTGCATAATAGAAGTTCCCAGCAATTTTCCCAGTGCCATTCCCACGCTCTGGTTTAGGTGTGGAGGAAGATTCTCAATTATTCCATGGAAATCTTTATCATCTCTTACAGATTCTACCAGCAATTCCCATCTCCAGGAGAGATTTAACCCTGACACTTGGCAGTGCAAGTCCCCCTTCCTTAATCTTTATGATCAACATTATTTTTGCTCTTTGACATGAGAAATAAATTTTCTGATCAAAAAGAAAGGTTTCTCCTCCATTTTATCACTTATATCTGGGACTAACCAGAGCTGGGGGAGTATTTACAGGTGACCCCTGTTTTCCTGAGAATAATCTGTGATGAAACACTATCCATGCTGTGAAAAATATGGAATTTATTGTGTTGTGTGACATAACACAGTAGATAAATGTTAGACCCTGAAAAGCAAACAAATCCCCACAGAAAAGTAAAGAAAAAAAATAAAGATATTCTATATTTAGAGGTGAACAGGGCAAATGGTAACATTTCACTCATGGCACATCTAACAAAAAAAACCTATGGCATTTCTCTTCCCTGGGATGGATATTTCTCCAACACCATGTTTTGAGTACCTATAAAACCAATATAAAAATCAATAATGAAACCCTGCTCACACCAAAGATGTTTCTTTTTTAATTTCACTGCTTTGGGGGGATTTATTTATTTGGTTTGGTTTTACTTGAAGGCTGGTTATTGGCACAAGGTGTTATTTTTTAGAGTGTATTTTGCAGAATATTCAGCGTGTCCATGAAGCTCAAGGGTAAGAGCACACAGACTGTGAAGGCAATCACAAAGGTAGGAACAAAAAATGCAAATTATTGTTATTATCAACAAAACAAGAATAGTAAAGAATATTTAAGAAGGTTGCTGCCATTGATTATGGCATAAACAGATTTTTGATTTAACATTTCCCACAGTCAGAAGAAGAAAACCAGGATGTGGTTGCTCCTGAACTTCTCACAGCCAGGAGGGCAGGAACATTTATTACACAGTGAATCCAGTTGCTCTGATTAGTCCCTTTTCTAAACATAATTTTTGTTGTGCATCTAAACATTTCATGCAAGGAATGAAGCAATTTTTTGATGCTTTTAACTCTATTGTAGCAAAGAGTTTAATTGAAATTATTCCCCAGCACTATCACAGGCTTGGAACTACGACTTGTGTTTGAACTGGGTTGATGTTTGTTTTCTCACTGTTTTACCAACCTCATTTTTATTAACTTTGCTTTGCCACTTTTCCTTTTCTGCTGGTGGAATTCTATAGAAAAGGCTTCATTGGGCTCTAATAGTTGAAGGTTCAACACAAAAAAAAGCAAAAAATAAAACCACATCTTCAGGTAATGCTGGATCCCCCCTGAAAACTGTCAGGAAAAGGAGGAGATGTGGAGAAAAGGAGTTATAGGTGCAAGACATACAAGATTTTCCAGTCTTTTACTAAAAGCTTTGTCTATACCATAATATTAATATATGACTGATGCACTAATCACTGGTTATTAAACCCCACTTTTTGTCTTGAGTATCAGGGTGAAGGAAACCTTTAACTTAATATTCTTTTAAAAATAATTGTATTTGAACTTTACCATGTTCTTCCCAGAAATACCTTTCATTTCACTGAATAATGCTGTTATTGATTTTTTGTCAGTGTGACATTCCTTACATAGTGAATGTCAAGACAATTTTACATGGGTAGATGTTTTTGTGAGCATTGAAAAATAAAAATTCTTTGAAACATGGTATTACTGGAGTATTTTCTTAGACATGGCTGCAGTGACAGACACAACCAAACATTTTATAAGAAAGAAAAAAGCAACAGCCATTCATTTTTATTATTTAACATGTATTATTAACATTTATTATTATGTAAGAAATAC
>WEIV01014067.1:94603-110436 GCA_013390005.1 Calyptomena viridis
TATATATATTTATTATTTAATATTACAGCTCCCAACCCAAGGGCAGGACCCTGGACTTGGCCTTGATGAACCTCAAGAAACATAAGGAAAAGAAATCATGTATTTTGTTGGAATGATAAAAGAAAGGACTTTTGGTGTGTGGAAAAAATAAATTTTATCTATATAAGAAAAAAAACCCGCCTTATTTTTCCTTTTAAAGGACTTATTTGTACACAAATTCCACAAACAGAAAACTCAGTTTATTTGAATGTTTCTCTCTGAGTTTAACAGAAATCCATACTTTGGAATTGAAAGAATTCCCTTGCAATTTTATTGCAGGAGTTTCTTCTATTGCACGTATTTCCCTGGAAGTAGAAATGTTATAAATATATAAATATCACCTACAAGGAGGATACTGAGCAGGCACCATCTTTCCATAGCATGAGAGTGGTGTTTCCAGTTTAAACCACTTATCCAAAGTGTGAGAGGGTTTTTCCAGTTTAAACCATTTAGCCAAAGCATGAGAGTGGTGTTTCCAGTTTAAACCATTTAGCCAAAGCATGAGAGTGGTATTTCCAGTTTAAACCATTTATCCAAAGTATGAGAGAGCTGTTTCCAGTTTAAACCATTTATCCAAAGCATGAGGGTGGTGTTTCCAGTTTAAACAATTTATCCAAAGAATGGAAGAGGTGTTTCCAGTTTGAAAAGGCACTGTCTTATCAAGGTAATTATTAATGAATGCCCAGGACAGCATGAATTTTAGGAGATTTTCTTCAAGGTGTTGTTGTTGCTGTGTTAGCAAAGGGGAGCTCATTTGGAATTAAAAATGTAGTAAAAACCCTCTTCTTCATTAATCAAGGGCCATATGGCAAGAGATAATTACAATTTACTTTGCCTTTTACCTTGTTCTTTCCAGTTAGTGGCACACAGAGTGTTTTTTGTAAATAATATTAAATATTGAGGCTGAATTATTAAGTGCTTGTAAGTAGAACAACATTTCTTTGTAACTTTACATTGCTGCTCACAAAGTGAAGATGAGGTACAAGCCAGCTTGGAAATAAAGCTGGGAATTTTCCTGGAATAGTCCTGGAAAAGTCAAGTGTCTGCACAACAATAGGTGGCTTAGATTCAGTCTCTCGGTGCCACTGCTATTAATTTTCCTCCACTTCACTTTTCCTCTAAAGTATTCAATTTTTTAATGATGTTTTTATTGTGTGGCACCTCAGTTATTGTTGTTGCTATTATTATACATTATGTTTTCATCAAAATTGTAAGAACATGTTTATTTCAGAGGAGGGTTGGTACATGTGCAGTGTTTGACAGTCATTAAATTTCCCTCTATGCCCTGTAAATTAAAGTTGAAAATTACCCTGGATGAAAAGCCAGGAATTGCTGCTATCACCACATAAACCTATTTTTCAAGGAATATAGAAATTCTAAATTTGTTCAGTACATGTAAGGCCACCATCATCATATCTATAGCATGAATAAATATATATTTTTATGTCCCAGAGAGCAATTTTCGTACCCCAGGAAAGAGAGACAATAGGTACAAAGCAGATTAGATTTTCTAATCATGGTCTATAGACCCTGAACAGTTTTAAGCTCATTTTTATATTAACCAACAAAGCAAATACACAAACTACCCAAAAATCCCTTCTAGACACAGATGGTGTTACTGAAACCTGCACTACAACATTAATATCAATTAGTTCTGTGAAGGCAAAGTAATGATTTTCCTAATTTCCAGTGGACAAAGAGTGTTTTTGCACCTCCTGAGACATTCCTCACCTCACAGGAAATTCATCCTCCTCAAACACTTCACTGGGAGCAACTCAGCTTTTTTTAGTGTTTATTAACGTGATATTTGCTGCTCCTCAGAGGTTGAAGATAAATGAAATCAGTTGTGGTGAAATTCAGTTAATGACTCTCTGATGTGACATCGTTCATTTCTGGTCTCTAGTTGGAAAATACCCAGGAATATTTTGGGAGCAGAGCCACAAAACTGCAGTGACCAATGGGGTTGTAACTCGCAGGAATGTCCCTTTCCACCTACTTGGGTGCTGGAAAGAGAAATAATCCTGCTGACAAATGACAGGTGCAAAATGAGAACATTGGCTGCTATTTCAATGGATTCATGGAATTACAGAATATCCTGAGCTGGGAGGGACCCACAGGATCATCCAGACCAAGCCCAGCCCTGCACAGACACCCCAACGATCCCACCCTGTTCCTGAGAGCTTCGTCCAAGGAAATTTCCTTGGAGATTTTGAACTCCTTAATATTTGGTTTTTTTTACCAGACCTTGCCATTTCCTGCTGTAAATTGCAGGTAAGAGACAATCAATGGCTTTTGAGCAGGAAAAAACCCACCAAGCCAAAAACATTGAACATTTTATTTATTTATATAACTGCATCAGGCTGCAGAAAGCTCCCAAAAAAGCCCTGACTCACCAACAGGCCCAAAGAATGAGCAAAATATTAGTTTTTAACCATTCCTATAAAAAATAAAACATGTTTTCTATGAACATAATGAAAGGCATGAACTAATCTTAAAAAACTAATAACAAATCTAGTTAACTAACAACTAAAACAGTCTAAATAACTAATAAATTAATGTTTATTTTTTTCAATCCAAGTAGAGTTTGTGATGATGGGGCTCCTAAAGATGGAATGTGAAGGGATCCAGTGTTTCAAGTCTGAAATCTTTGGCTCCAGCCTTGGCACTCTGTAGGATGGTCCTTGATCATGATGAAGTTCAGGACTCAAGTGGTACAAATGTATCAAAAATAGGGGTTTGATCAAAGAAAAACCTGGAAGACCTACAAAATATCTAAATAAATATGCTTTCAAAAGCTAAAATACATTTTAAAGGATGGCATTCTGTTTTGATAAAGTCTAAATATTTAATTTTTGAATTGACTTTACTCATTTAACAGGAGTTGAATTACACAAACACAGTTACAATTTCGAAATTACAATTTCACATGTAATTATTTGCTAAGGGTAAAACTGGAATGCAATTACTACCTGTGCTTGCAAAATGTGCTCTGTCAAAACTGTCACATTTCCTCATGAGGTTTTGCTGTTTAGAGAATAACATCTCTCATCAAGAAAAAATGACTTCCTGTAATATTTTAATCTACTACTATATACAGTGTATATTGAAAATTGATGTTTCCTTCTGTCTGGTTTTTGTGTTTAGTCTCAAACCTCATAATTTTGAGGTGTAAATATTTTATAGGGGAAGTATTTTTAAGTGACACTTGTAGTCATTAGAAGAATGCAAATCCTTTGGGTTTTATTTGTTGCCAGAGAATTTATTAATAAAATCAGAGAAGCCCAGGATGGTTTGGGTTGGAAGGACCCTCAAAGCCCATCCAGTGCCCCCCCTGCCATGGGCAGGGACACCTTCCACTATCCCAGGTTGCTCCAACCTGGCCTTGGACACGTCCAGGGATCCAGGGGCAGCCACAGCTTCTCTGGGCACCCTGTGCCAGGGCCTCCCCACCCTCACAAGGGAGAATTCCTTCCCAATATCCCATCTATCCCTGCCCTCCTT
The DNA here is from genome assembly GCA_013390005.1 of Calyptomena viridis. Lineage (NCBI taxonomy): Eukaryota > Metazoa > Chordata > Aves > Passeriformes > Eurylaimidae > Calyptomena > Calyptomena viridis. The sequence goes on from WEIV01014067.1 coordinate 98,144, forward strand.
CAGCTTAAGGCCATTTTTCTATATTCCCATGGGTGAAAACAATCTGACTGTTTATTTTCAGGTTTTTCTGTTTAATTAATGTACTTAATTTTTAATCTGAAAAAATTACATTTCCAGTGCCAGTGTTTTAAACTTAGAGGCCAAATCACTTTTGGATACTTGTTTTGACCAAAATATGAAGTATATTGCATTACATTATATTAAATATTATATTTATTATATCGTATCATATCCAGGTAGGGTGGAATCCAGCATTTTTCCCTGTGGACTGAGGCTTGCAAAAGCCAAAACCTGTGCTTGATGACTCCTTTCCTAGTGGGTGAATGCCAGACTACAAACAGCAAGAGATTTTCCTTTGTTCTGACGTGGGAAAGAAGCAGAACAATGGGCTGACATTTAAAGACTTAATTTTCTATTACCAGCAACAGGAATGATTAAGTTCTCTACAAGAGGGAGACCTGAAGAAATCTGGTTTTCCCCAACCCCAAATGATATTTTGCTGTTCCTTTCCCTGCCTGGCTGCTCCTGCTCCGTGTAACTCCCCAACCCAAGGCTGATGCTCCCCACAAGCAGATGTTTGGCATTTCCAGCCACGTGGAACCTGCAGTTCAACCCCATTTCAGAAATTGTTATGCTGCAAAACATGCCCAGCAGCTCAGCTGACCTTTAAATTTCACTTTATTCTCATTTAAAGATTAATTATTCCATTCCTGGTGTTTGTGAGGGGTGTTCTACACTGAGGATGTGGAGAGATGGCCCCAGTTTTATTTACCTGTCAAACCACCCCCAGTGCTCTGGACAACAGAAAACTCAGCACTCAGCAGTCAGGAAAATCAAACTACAGCTTTTATTAAAGCTGAAACACAATCTCCTCAGCAGTTTTCGTGGAGAATTGTGGAATTAGGGCTTAAAATATCTGTGGAGTAATATCTGTTTTCCTATGCAAGCAAAAACACGGTGATGTCAACGGTATCACAGGATTTGACACTTCTCATAAAGCTTGAGAGCATTAGGATCTCTTAAAAGATGTTATTTGATCAAAGAGAGGTTTAAAACTTCAAATAATAATGGCAAACTGAGATGACAAAGTCAAGTTATTGTAGGATTCGTGCCACCATCATTATTTATTGAATTATTTGGGAGTAATAATGCCTGGGTTAATATTTCAACTATGAAAGAAACACTTTCTGTCCAAATGCAGAGAGAAACCATAAAAAAGGAATAAAAGAAACAATCTGGCTTTTCTTCTTCTTCCTCATATTATTTTTAACCTAATGATCAAAACTGTTACCAGACATGGAAGTGTTTGGCTTTCCTTTAAAAGATGGGAAGATGCTCCAGCCAGGAATGACCCCAGGGAACATCAAAAGCAGGAGTGGAACTACAGAAGTGTCACTTGATCACAGGAAAGCTCTGACTTCTCTTCCCTTCTGCAGGATTAATACTTGGATTTGGTGCTTTTTCTATATTATTCTTCACTGACAACAGAGTGTTTTGTTCCAGTCCCACAATTGTTTCTGGTTTTGGGAAATCAAGGCCCATGGTTGACATATTTATGTGTTATTTCCCATTAAATAATTTACAAAGGCTGAAGAACTTTAGAAAGGATGAAGGGAAAAAACCAACAATCTATGGATGAGTAAAATCTCTTTCTCTCCATTTTGTCTTTATTATTTCCCCCAAATAACCTCTGCAGTCCTTTTCTTATGTTGCTGTTTAGATAAATAAAATGAAGAAAAAGAAACAAAGAAAAAGTCTATGAAAATACAAGAATATCTTAGAACTTTATAAAGAGGGGACTACAAACATATATTTTTAAAGCTATTTATTTTTAAAGCTGGCAGCAGCTTTCCTTGAACTTCAACAACTTGAATAAATACAAATATAATGTCTTCTGACCTTAAAGTTCTTTTGGAATAAGAATAGAGGGTGAACTATGAGTGAAAGACTTTTAAATGCCTAAAGATTTTGGCAAACAGGCACATTCTGTCTGATGAGGTTCTCAACAAGTGAGTTTTGAAAGATGTAAACAGTGAACAAAGAATTCAGTGTGTGACAGATGAGTTTTCAAAGACAAATCTTCCATTTCAGGTGCCAAGACCGGTTTAAATATCAGAAATATTTTTTATATATCACAAAATCACAGAACCGATGAATGGGTTGGGTTGGAAGGGATGTTAAAGCTCATCTCATTCCACCCCCTGCCATGGGCAGGGACACCTTCTACTATCCCAGGTGGCTCTAACCTGGCCTTGGACACTTCCAGGGATGGGGGATAATATCCTATAAAATGCATCTGAAGAGGAAATCAGGGAAGTTTTTTGGCAGCATATCCACCCCCTAAGCCAAGGCTGAGAAGTGAACCTGACATTAAGATTTTATTTAACATTAACCTCTGTTTTTTTAGTCCAAAACTGTAAAAAGTGATTTTAACAGTGGCTTAAACCACTGTGATTTCCTTGTTTGCAATTTTACAACTTAAAGTTGACTTGAGACCTTGTAAAAAGCACAAAAATAATCATATTCTTGCAGGCCCTGAGGTGCATTTGTGTAATTGGGTTAAAACTCAAGAAAACAAATGGTAGTGCTGGATACCAGGAGAGCAAAAAGAACAAGCACAGAAGAGCTGCTTAATACAATTTTTTTTGCCTTTCTAACAGCAGAAATCTTGTTATGCAGAATGGGACTGTTGGCAGAGTGTCCATAAACACATGAATTAGGTGCTTTTCCATCCAAAAACTTGTAAAAGTCTGTGTGGAAGAGAAAGATGAGGCAAACAAAAGAAAACTGCTAAAAAATGGGAAAAAATGTATTAAAACCTGAGCTCTGGTTTAGCTCCCCAAGGAGGTTTCACTATGAGTAAGGATGGAGCACACTTTGGCCCTGGGCTAAGTTGTTTAATTCATTTACCTAAGTAAGTCCATTTATCAGTCCTTTCCCTTTCCTCACTCTCTTTTATCCAAAAATTCCCTGAATTCTGGGGAGAAATAAGCAGGAAAAAGAGAGACTGCAGTCAGGAAATTTACCAGAAAAGAATTCATCACTTCCAAGTCCTCCAGGGGAAGAGGAAGAGGATTTTCCCAGGGAGCAGGAGACCTGTGTTTTAAATCTTTCATCTACCTAAAGACATGGAAAGTAAGTTCTAAGGGAATATTTTGCATGTTCTGACTAGCTGTCCAATGTTTTTGCTTTAAACTGTTCTATTTTAATTATATCCATGTATTTTAAATGTGCAGATTGTTATGAAAACCAAGGAATTTCGGAATTTCTGCTGGTTTGATGGATTTTTATGAATTTTATGAGAAATACCTGCATAAGTGGACGTGATTTGCACCCAGAAGGCTTCTGACTCAATAATGTGCTGAACAGATTGAAATCCAAGTATAATTTGTAAAACTCAGACAAAAACTGCAGAGAAAAAGCTATAAAGTGCTGAATTAAGTCGTGTCTGCACAGATTGCAGGAACATGACCGACCTGCTGGGGATCCTGGGAGGTGTTTGTGGGATACTTGGAAAGATTGATATTCCTCCTTCCTATTCTTTCTATGCCCAGGTGACCCCCTGGTTGTTTTGGGAAGGCTGTGGATGTGTCTGCCTGGACTTCAGCCAAGCCTTTGACACCTTTGTCTCCCATGGGATACTCCTGGAAAAGCTGCAGCCCAGGGCTTGGCCAGGAGCACTCTGGGCTGGGGGAAGAACTGGCTGATGGCCCAGAGAGTGCTGGGGATGGGGACACATCCAGCTGGGATCAGTCACTAGTGGTGTCCCCAGGGCCCAGTGCTGGGGCCAGGGCTGTTCAGTATCTTTATTGATGGTCTGGACGAGGGGATTGAGTCCAGCATCAGGAAGTTTGCAGGTGACACCAAAGTGGGAGCAAGTGTGGATCTGTTACAGTGAGCAGGGTGACTTCAGCTTCCTGTACCTTCAGGGTTATAAACAGCATCATTCTCTGGATTATTTAAGTTTATCAAGAGAAAAGTAAAATATTCTGAGTTAGTGTAGTGCAGTAGTGCCAGTGTGAGGTGTGGATCCCAGTGAGAACCAAAGAATCATGGAATGGGTTGGGTTAGAAGGGACCTTAAAGCCCATCCAGTGCCCCCCTGCCATGGGCAGGGACACCTCCCACTATCCCAGGTTGCTCCAACCTGGCCTTGGACACTTCCAGGGATCCAGGGGCAGCCACAGCTTCTCTGGGCACCCTGTGCCAGGGCCTCCCCACCCTCCCAGCCAGGAATTCCTTCCCAATATCCCATCTCTCCCTGCCCTCTGACAGTGGGAAGCCATTCCCCCTTGTCCTGTCTCCCCATCCCTTGGAAATAGTCTCGCTCCATGTTTCCTGTAGCTCCTTCAGGTCCTGGAAGGCCACAACTAGTTCACTCCAAAGCTTCTGTTCTCCAGGCTGAACAATCCCAAATATCAGACTCCATCAAATATTGATTAATATTCCATTTATTGGGAACATCCTACGAAGGCAATAAAGGATAAGCAATGTTAGGTGAGGGAAACCCTGAGCTGAGCAGCACCCACAGACCTGTAGGCACAGCACGACACACAGACCCCACTGCTGAGAGGATCCCCAGTGTCAGAGCCCTTGGAAGGGTCTTGGAAACACCCCCCTCTGGCCATAATTTCTCCTGGGCAAGAAAGGGTTGTTTCTCTTCAGGACCCTCGTGCAGGTGCCAAGTACAAGCTGCCTGCAGGCCCCTGCTCTGTAGTTACTCTGTTAATTTTGTTCTGTAACCAAGGGATTTGTTCCCAGCACATTTTGGCCTTCTCAGCTCAGCTTGTCGAGAGGATCACTGTGACCTCCGTGTAGCACAGTTTTCATGCCAGCCCTCAGAGCTGTCCCTGCCAGTCCAGGCTCATCACACTCCCAGGTACAGCACAGACTCCTTTGTAGCTGCTTTTAGGCCCCCACTAAGTCTAGCTTGATCCTTCCCTTTCTCCACCTCTGATTCTTCCCCTAAACATCCCAATGCACATTCCCCGAGCTCCCTAAAGAAGTCCCATAAATTTTAGACTGTTGCTCTGTGTCCCATTCCCCCTTAGGCAAAACCCCATTGTGTATTAATTTGGGGTGGGAGAGTTTCCTCCCTTGTCTCCTCTTTGTGTCCCAAAAGGTGGAATGGGTGAATCCCTCCCCTTTGAGAGCCTTAGGAGTAAGTAATTGTCAGTGATTATGGCTAAGGTTCCTCCAGCTATCACTGGCCTCCTGTTCCTCAACAAGCCTTTGCTTTGAACTTTGCTTGGAGCCTTTAATGAGGTGACAAAGGTGACCATGGGATCATCCTACTCAGCTGGGCACAAGGAACCAGCAGGTCATGTCTGAGAAACTTCTGTCAACTGCCTTCTCCATACACTCACTCCAAATTTAAGGAGGAAATGGGATTTATAATAGTCACAATAAGTCCCTCTCCTTTGAGGGAAATATATTCTTCACTGATGTCAAGCCAAACTACTTAACCTGGGAACTTCTGCACTTTTTATAGGAGATGGTGGACTTAAAAAGATGAACATAAGGTCTTTAAGACCTAAAACCAACAACAAAATCAGTGAGGAAACTGCCTTCTACATCTATTACTGACTTTCCTTCCCTGTCTTATTTCCATTCCTCCTCTTCCAGTCCACATTTGGCCATGGGAAGGTATTTTAAACATCTTCCACATCTTTCATTTTCTTTCCCATTTTTCCCATCTTGCTTCAATTTTGGCTTCAAACCTTTGACCTTTGACCACCTAATAATGTTATTTTATTATTTTGCTGCACTTCTAAAGTCAAATCTCCATTCCCACACTGTTACTCTCAATATAAATTGCTTTGGCAAATTGTTTCCTTTAATGTTCTAAATAAGCTCACACTTTGTTTCTCTAAGACTAGTGTGCATGAACTACATTTAAGCAGTTTATAAGCACTAGCACATAAGCAATTAGCATTTAAAGGTCAATACTTTATATTTCTTTATCTCTCAGAGGAAGTTTGATATCCTACATGGCACTTATTAATCTCATTATTAATAAACTTATGATCTCTAGAACTTTTCATTGGTGAATGAGATGGTTTTGAAATCCCATTTAGATTGAAGTCATTGCTGTTGGTTTTTCCTCTTCAGCATTCTCTGGAAAGATGCTAAAGGAGTATTTCACCTTATATTTTACTGTGAAAAAGTTGTTTTACTCTCAGATCAGAACAAACCCACTTGTCCAAAGCAATGCCTGGATGATCATCACAGAACATCTACTAAATCCTTGTGGTGGGACAGATTCTGCTGGGCTTCCACCCACGTATTTCATTGTGGAGTGAGCCTCAAAGAGACTAAAGAAGGATCGAATCAGGCATTTTAAAATTCAGACATTAATCTGTGTTAATGAACAGGTGGATGCTCAAAGAGTCAACACTGATTCAAAAATTTGCTGGAATTTATCTGGTTTTGCTCATTTTCTTTGGGATTTTTTTTCCTTGTTTCCAGTTCACTTTCTTGTAGAGAAGGATTCTTTCACTCCCTGGCAAAATCTCAAGAAAAACCAACTTCCCAGAAACTTCTCTCCTCCTGAGCCCCTGCTCAAAGCATGTCATGTATTCTGTCTGATTTTCCTGGGATATGAATTCCTGCAGACAAATGTCTGGATCACTTCAGTTCTGTGTGGACCTGGACACTAAATATGCATTTCTGCTGCAGATAAAGAGTGCTCAGAAACCACTGCATCCAGAAAAAAATGTGGTATTTGTGTTCAGAGGGTTCTGTTTCTCTCTGGGCCTGATGTATTTGGGCCCATGGTGGTGCAGAGCCCTTGGCTGTGGCTCCAAAATCTGCAAAAAAGACTTTCTTTGACACTGGAATGTGTGATGCCACATTTCACAGGATCACAGAGTGGGTAAGGTTGGAAGAGGCCACAGTGGCTCATGTGCTCAGTCCCCCAGGCTGCTCTCTGCATCTTCTGAATTTCAAGTAAAATTCTGCTTTTCTGAATGATCCCAGTGCCACATTTCAACCCACAGTGGCTGTTTTCCCATCAAACTCACAGCTCCAGACCTTTAAAAAGTTGTCAGGCATTTATTGTTTTATTAATTAGAGTTGAGTGAGGACCACGAAGATCCAGATAGAAAAGGACTTTTGCTCCTACCTGTGTGGAAAACATCTCCTTTCATGTTATTTGTATCTCAATACTCCCACTTTAAGATTTCTGCATCCTGTGTCCAACAGTGTGGAGCTTTCTGGGTTCTTTTCAACATTCCTTCTCTTCACCAGGCTTTTCCAACCAGAACTTGACAGGAGAGAGAATTCTTGGCTTTCCATCGAAATTCAGGGAAACATGGCTTGGCAAGTTCTTTTCTAACAAGGGCAAAACTGCAAATTAAAGCAGAAATTCACCCAGACTTCAAACCAGGTCTTTTATACCACAAGAGAACGTTTCCTCCTGGAGGAAACTTGTCAGATTTTGAAAAAAATGCTGCCTGTAAGTGAACTGGGATGTCAGAATGATGAAGTTGCCTGAATTCCTCCTCCACAGCCAGAAAATAAACTTGCTCTGAGGAGTTTCTTGACTGGATTAATGGCAGTGGACCAGTTTTTCTATGTGAGTTGGTATTGGAGTCACAAAGCTTTAAAATGACTGAAGGTCTGCTCATTTTACTAAAATATTAATTAATTAATAAACAATAGCAAGTTCCTGAAATGAGATGTCATCACTACAAGGTATTTTTTTCTTGCACAGAGATTGTTCAGTCTCATCTCTTTACACTCATTACACTTTATTATTGTTATTTCTCATTTTAAACCACCTTCCCTGTTTCCATTTCTGTTTAATTGCAAATTGTTTTCCAAAGAGTTTTCCTCTGAGGACTCTACTATTGGTTTTGGCTGTATGGAAGAGAAAGGATTAAACTGTAATTCATTCCTAATTACAGCAAAAAGAAGAGTATGAAGCAGTAGTGCCATACACATTTCTCCAGAGGTATATGAGAAATTGGAAGGCTACATCGTTACTCATGTTGTTTGATAGAAACAACACAAAAATGAGGAAAATTTCAATGGAATTCAGTGGAATTCAATTCTCTGTATACAGCTGGAATAGGGAAAAAAAGGTCACTTTCACTGTTTTAAATGGAAACACTAAAATCATATTTAACATTCATATTCCCAAGAGAACTGTCTGGATTTAGCTTAGATTTAACCATCTGTCCCCTGCATATGTAGCTCGTCTGTCTTTTGTCTTTTACTTTGGAATCATGGAATGGGTTGGGTTGGAAGGGATGTTAAAGCCCATCCAGTGCCCCCCCTGCCATGGGCAGGGACACCTCCCACTATCCCAGGTGGCTCCAACCTGGCCTTGGACACTTCCAGGGATCCAGGGGCAGCCACAGCTTCTCTGGGCACCCTGTGCCAGGGCCTCCCCACCCTCCCAGCCAGGAATTCCTTCCAGTTTTGGTGACTCTGCATGTGGGGTTTGAGAAACTTTAAGCACATTACACTTGGCAAGAAAGATAAGAACTCCTTGGCCTGAGCAGGTTGTGCATTTTTCCAGGATCATTCTCCACAGAAAATCCTTCACCTGCTCATTTAAATCTTTGTTGGAGAAATGCTAATCCCAGAGAGTGGCCAGTTTGGATGCCAGGACATTTATTTTCACCCTCTGCCACCAGAATCAGATATTTTTCAGGAAAGCACATTATTGGAGTCTCAACAAAGGCTCTGGGGTGTCACTCTGTGCTCAACAATAGCTTTGTGCCACACTCAGGTCTTTTGGCCTGAATTCCCATATGCTTTTATCCTATAAAAACATCCAAATGACTTGCTGGGAAGAAAAATATAAGGCATGTGTACTGGATAACTCCTTTAGCTCATTCTATGACATGGAAAAAGTCAGGAGCACATTCCAATGGTGAGTAACCAGCAGAAAATATACATTTCCCTCATATTCCCACTTATCTTCTACCCACCTGAACCTCCAGCAGAGGTGGTTTCTTGGTTGACTTTTACCTGATGTTATTTTTCAGATTTATTACTCCAAATATATTAAGCTAATTAATTGAAGAGCTTAAATATGTATTGCTTAATTAAAAACCAAATGGTTTTAGTTTTGGTTTATATTCTTTTCAGTTATGTCACCTTTGTGAGAACACTCCCCTGAGACTTTCTTGCAAACTGTCCCTGTAAACTTGAAGAAAATTTCATGATATTGTTTGTCAACTAATTTAGAATTTCCTCTCTGAGAAAAAGCATCTGAAAGCAGATTTTTCTGAGTAATAAACTCAAAAATAAGAAGTAAATATGTAATTTATCTATGCAAATAAATAAATAAAAAATATATAGAGAGAAAGAGATTTAAACTTAATTATTTTGCACTCAAAAATGCCTGAATTGCTCCTTATTAATAATTAGTGTAGCAGAAATGCAGAAAAATATCCTTCATGTTACAAATATTTAAATCAACTAAATGCCTTAATTGTACAGAAACATGTTGGATAATGTAAATAACATTTTCATTAAGGGCAGTATCAGTGGTTTACTGAATCTTTATTTATTCTTTAATTAATCTTTTTTAAAAAATTTCAGATGAGTGTGATGGTGTATTATTTTTAAATTGGTTAATGATTAATTGCTGTTAAATTCTTTTGCACCCTTAACTTCTGTATCCATATCCTTTACACCCTGACCCTTTTGCACCTCCAGTCTCCATGTAAGTCATTCCAAATTGATTCAAATCCCATTTTCCTGTATATATTTCACTGATGTAGTAAATAATAGAGTGAACCTTGCCACTGAACTCCATTAAAAGCTGCTTTTTGCCAATACCTTTGATGGTGATTCTTTAAGCAGCAGAAACCACTCATTTGCGACAAAAAATTAATATTAAAATGGCTTAAAATATTGCTTAAAATATGGCTTAAAAAGGGCCCAAACAATTTTAATTCAAGGTGTGCTATTATTTCCCTTTTATGTTCATTTTAGACTTTCTTCATTTAACCCAGACCTAATTTATATTTCTGTTTAACTCTCTTCTATACCATAAACCATAAACATTAACTTTAAATGTCAGATATGAAAAATTCCCTTTTATTGTGGTGCCTTCCAACATCCGATTATTGGTTTCAGTGACAGACATTCACATGGATAAACATTCCAGAAGAACAGTGGAAATGAACATCAAGGAGACAAGGACAGGTGGGACATCTGTGGAATTACAATCTAAAAACCCAACGAGGAAGAAAAGGGAAAATTAAAATGAAGTCATTCCAACATCTTTCAGTCCATCTGTGAAATCCTCTGGGGCTGGAAGTCAAGGAGTCCAATGGTGCAGCTGGATTCCTAAAAAGGTTGGATAATTTTGTGATTGGATGCGTAACTTTGGTATTTAATGCCACTGGTTTTATAGGATCAACTGAATCAGGAAGGAATTTTTATATCCACCTTGTTGCTGCAGAACCGGCCAACTTTTTGGGGAATTTGATGACTGAAGACAACCCAGATCCCCCCTCAGCCAAAGGCTTTGTAAGATCCAACAAACCAGGTTCTCTTGTCCTTTTCTTGCCTGTCCTGTTCTCCTGGGAATCTTGCCTCCCCTGGGCTCTCTCCAGTATTCCCTGTTCTCTTGGACTGGGAGCCCAGAGCAGACACAGCATTCCAGATGTGCCTCCCAGGGGATGGACAGGGCTCCTCCTGCTCCTGCAGATTCACCAGGGGTGTGGTGGTGGGAGGCTCCATGTGTTTTCCAACAGGGCCCACAGATCCTGCCCCTCCATCTGCTTATCCTCTCCAGCTGTTTATCCTCTCCAGCTGCTTGTGCTCTCCAGCTGTTTATCCTCTCCAGCTGTTTATCCTCTCCAGCTGTTTGTCCCTCTCCAGCTCTTCTCGCCTCCCCAGTTATTCCTCCTCCAGCTGCTCCTCCTTCTCCAGCTGCTCCTGCCTCTCCAGCTGTTTGTGCCTCTCCAGCTGTTCCTCCTTCTCCAGCGGTTCCCTCCCTTCCAGCTGTTGCCACATCTCCAGGTGTTCCTGCCTCTCCCCATGTTCCTCCTTCTCCAGCTGTTCCTCCCTCTCCAGTTCTTCCTGCTTCTCCAGCTATTCCTTCTCCAGCTGTTCCTGCCTCTCCCCCTATTCCTCCCTCTCCAGGTGTTCCTGTCTCTCCAGGTGTCCCCACCCCTCTCCAGCTGTTCCCAACTCTCCAGCTGTTCCTCCTCCAGCTGTTCCATGGCAATAATTGCAGCTGGAGCATCTTCAGTCCCTGCCCAAGGCTGTAATTGTTTCTCCCTCTGGACTTTCTGCCATCCTGGTTCTCCCGTGGTCCCCAAACCATGTGCACTCCTCAAAACCCCCAGTATCTGCTTCCAGCTCATCCTTTCCTGGAATAAGAGGGAAAAGCAGCAGGAGGGACTCCTGGCTGGCCCAGCACAGTGTGTTGGGTGTTGGTGGAGGTGAGAGTGTGGAGGCAGGACTTGGGGAATGGTAGAAACCTCCCAGATTTGTCCCTATATTCCTGATATTTTCCCTAAGCTTTTTAGGAAGCAAGAGAAGAATCTCATTACAGGAAATTATTCTTTCAGGCCTCGAGTCTGAGCAGCCCTGAGTCAGTAACTAAGGAATGAAAGGAGTGTGTTTGTACCTAATTCCTTCAGTTCTGGGCTGCCCCACAATCCAAGGGATTACAGAGAAAGGGATTTAATCCCACAATTCCATTTAAACACCAGTTTTCCCATCTCTGTTTCAGGTTGTACAGCAAATATCTGCTAGGAATACAAAGATCAAACATTTTTTTTTTTCCTAGTGATGATTTTGGAATTCTTTTTTTTACCTCAAGAAGATTTTTTTTTACTTGGTTTTTTTTCCCTGCCTGATTTAGTGGAACAATTTATGTATCTCTGGCAGAGATACAGGGATTTAAAAACTGCCTGGAACATTTTGCCTTTGCTGCTCTTGCTGCTGAAGTTTCTTTTGTCCTTTGTTTTCCAGAGGGCTGTGATTACTTGATTTTGTTTGTGAAAGCAATTACTGTCTAAAAGGAAAAAGAGATAATATTCTTTTCTCCATGAAGGCTCTGCTTCATTTTGCCATTTCCTTAGGGCTACAAAAAGGAGCTGCTCTGCTTTGCTGAATCAGGAGCCAAATGAGCAGCACAGAGTGAAAGAAAGATGCCAAACATATTATTAAAGATATTTTAAATTAAATTAAGTTTGTTAATTATTCCATATAATATATATTTTCTAATTTATTCTTATATTTATATATATTGTATTTTAGTTATCTATTATATATCCATTATTATTAATAACTATTTTTATAATATACATTTTATATATT
>WEIV01014067.1:118550-160182 GCA_013390005.1 Calyptomena viridis
TCCTTCCTTCCTTCCTTCCTTCCTTCCTTCCTTCCTTCCCGACACTTCTCAGAGGGGCACAGAGAGGCAAAAGACACAGTAGGAACACTAACGAAATGTAACAATTATTTGAATTATACAATTAATTCAGTCAATATAATTTTTGTTCTGTTTTGGTTTATTTTTTAATCTTGAAGATGATCAAATATTGGAACAGGCTGCACAAAAATGTTTTGGAATGTCCATCTTTAAAAATTCTCAAAACTCAACTGGTCTGGTCTCAGAGAAATATGATCTGGTTTGACCCACTTTGAAAAGGGTCTGGGCTGTGTGAATTCAGGGGGTGTTTTCTACCTAAAAGAGCCAATTAATTAATGACACACATTAATTAATGACTCTAGATAAGCTATATTTACTAGTTTATAGTTTACAATGAATTTTAAAAGATTACAAAGATATTTCCCTACCAGTTGCTTTAATGGCAAGTTTGGACCATGGTGACATTATAGCAACCAAACAGGATGAGAAATGAGGATTTAAACTTTCTGAGAGTTTAAGTTCTACCTTTTCTCGCAAATATGCAGAAAATAACTTTTTCAAGGTCTTGAAAATTGAAAAAATCAATGCAAGTCTGAAGATCCTCCTGGGAAAGCTTCAGTAACATGTTGGGGATGGCTGTAAACTGCCTAACTGGGAGCTGACTTATTTCTTCCTCTTTTCTTTTCACCTTAGATCTTACAGAAGACTAAAGTAATATCCAAAATTGTGACACTTTTGTGGAAAAAAATTAAGTATATTATGAAGCAAGTATTTTGGGAAAAAAAGTAAATAAGTGTTTATTAATAAATGTAAATAAATGTTTTGCTGCCTCTTCTGTTTAAAAGCATTTGCCTTTATTAAAATGGTGATGTGAGAACTTGTTTTAGCACTTTGTGAAGGATCAATAATACAATAAAAGCCCTTCAGATGAGCTCCATGAGGAAATAGAGTGGACAGATTAAGCAGAATCCAAAAAACCTCGGTTGGTTGTGTGTCCACAGTTGGTATGTCCATCACTTATATGTTGTATTTCATTGTAAATTCATTTTCACCCAGAGATTTGAAATTACTTAACACCTGGGGCTGCCCTGGAACTGGAAAGGCTCTTCCTGCAGACAGATTTCTATAGCGAAAACTGGAAAAGACACTTAAACCCCTGGAAACTGGAACAGCAGCCCTGCCTTTTGCTGGGATTTGGCTTTGGGGAATTAAATCCAGCCTTTCCTAAAGTGCTTAGGCAGGAACTGTGGAGTCTTTACAAGTACCAAGGGAAGCACTTTTATTACCTGCTCTAAACTGGAAAGTTTATTTTGCCTACACAAGACTAATAAATTCCAAAGGGAATAATTACCAATAACCTGGAATCCAGTAAGTGCAGATGTTTGCTTTCAAGTATTTTACGCTTATTATTGCCCAAGTTTAAAGGGATTCTCTGTGTGAACATTTTTAATTAATAGTTTCCTGTGTGTGCCCACACAGCCAGAAGTTGCTTCTTGAAAGTAGAAAAAACATATTTTGAAGCAGCAGCAAATGTCAGACAGCACATTGCTTTGGATCTCCTGAAAATTTTAGTGGCCTAAAATCTGTCAATATTCCAGAGATATTTGGTATTTTTGAGGATTGAGACATGGCCTGTGAACAGCTTTTTTCCACCTGCCCAGTCAGACACTTAAAACCCAAGTTAATTTTCATTAACTCCATTAATTTTCCATTTTATTTCAGTCATGGAAATAATATTTCCTTTTTCCACCAGGTTCTGGTGCCATCAGGACTATTTCTGTTATTGACTCTAAGGATAGAATAGGTCTTAGCTTTAAAAAGAAATGTTTTAAAGAAATTCAATAGTTTTTGCAAAGTTAATTCCACCTGCAAGAGGACTTTAAGTTTCTTCCCAGTGCTCCCTAATTCTGAAGGTAAAACAATGCCAAAATGTTGAATTCACTGCAAAAGTTCCCCTTGTTTCCTGAAGAGTGGCATTTTTGTCCTCAGATGCTCACAAAAATCAATTATTCTGGGAAAGCAGAAGTCCTTGGAATTGCCCTCTGGCCACTTCAAAGGGAAAAGTGGTAACACAACAATATGCCTTTTGGACAATAAAATTTTTTAAGAAATAATGAAGTGAATTGAGGGAGCAGCCTGAAGTGCAGAGGAATTAGCACTTTCTTGACTTCCAGGAGTTTCAAATGAAACCCAGTTTAGTTTTTCTAAATATGTGTTTTATTCAGTCATCCCATGTAAGATTTTCTTGAGCTGTAAAGATGAAATCAGGTTGAAAATTTATACATAGAAAATGGAAATGGGGCTTTTGGTGGCTTCATGGTTGAGCTCCACCAGCTCAAAGTCCATTTTTCTCATCGTTATCAAACCTGACTGGGGTGTGAGGCCACTTTACATGTCTTGGCAGGGCTGTAGGTGTGACAAAATCCCATGGAATAGTTCATGGAAGCTTCAGAACTGTCCAAGAAAATTGAGGAGAGGACTAAACCACCCCCAGGTCCCTGCAGAAGATGGAGATGAAGATGCTCCAGGACAGAGCTGCTCCATGCTGAGCTGGAGTAAAGAGCAGGATTCTCTGAAGGTTTTGGAGGATCTCACCTTTTTTCGTCTTCTTTCACATCTTTCATTCCTGTGGCTTTTGGTTCCATGAAATGAAGGCAAGTTGATTCCAGGGGACACAGGTTTCTGCAGCAATCCAAGGGAAATGGAGTTCCTGTGGGACTCAATTCCACTCCTCTTTCCAGATGATTTGTGTTGTGCTGAGTAGAGATTCCACTGTCTCTTCCCAGCCCCTCCAAAGTTTCCCTTACCCTCATCCCTGTTGGCCCGATTTCCTCATTCCAACTCAGCCATTAATTGTTTGTATCTAAATTATCTGGTTTCCACCATCCCAGGTTTTGCAGTCTCAATTCCCAGCCTACCTTCTTAATCTGAGCTCTTTTGGAGGACAAATGTCACTGTACAACATTTATCCCCCAGATAATCCCAGTTCTCCATCACTTTAAATCCCACATTTTCAGTCCCATTCTTTCCTAACCCACTTCTTGCCAGTCTTTAGAACCACAGTCTGTTCCATGGACTTTGGAACATGGAGCCATAAATCCACAGCAAATAAACTTTGAAGAGAACAGAAGGAATGGTCCAATTTATATCAATTTATATTGATACTATAATATAATGCCATAGCCATGGCACGGGTCCCACGGCCACGGTCCCCTGTGTTGGTGGGGTGGCACAGGGTGCCCACGCTGGGGGAGGGCAGTCGCCATGTTTGGACCAGAGCACATGGCAAAAGACAAAAGAACTTCCCGCTGTACGAGACCGGAAGTAGGCGGGGAGAAGATGGACCAATGGGATGCAAGGCCACGCCCTCCGGGGGTGGGAAAAGCGTGAGATACGAGGAATTCTGGGCCAGGACAAAGGGTATAAAGCGGTGAAGCCCAGACGCCATCGCTCTTTTTGGCTGCTTTGTGCTGCTGGACGGACTTGCTGCTCCTTGGGACCTTAACGCCACCTCTTTGACCACGTGCTGGTTAGACTGGGACCTAAGAGACTGTTCTCTGAACATGGTGGAGCCCCGGCATCAACTTGAATCTCTTCCTCTTTGCAAATTCCTGGTCTGGGCTGGAAAAACTTACCCTGCCCTTCCCTCTCTCTCTCCTCTCTCTCTCTCTTCGTGGCACAGGCTCTGGGCCCCTTTCCCCATCCCCATCAGGGTCACGGGAGCTCCAAAACACAGGGGGTCCCCCAAAATCCCAGGGGGGTTGCTAGCCCCTCTTCCCATCTCCCCCAGGCTGCTCGGGGTCCCCAGGCCCAGTCCTGCTCCCGCGGGTCCCCAGATCCCAAAGGGGGTAGAATTGATTACAAGTTGCTCTCCTTCGTTCTCTATCTCTAACCTTTTTCTCTCCCTCTGTTCCCCAGGAAGGCCCTGTGGGAGCCCCTGTTTTCACCAACCCCCCCTTCCCTCCAACCCCCCCTCTGGCCACCAGGAATCAGCTCCGAAACCCCTCCTATACCTTTCAGACCTGCTTGCAAGCAGGTCTTTGCTTCAAGCCAAAAAGTTTGTGTTATTTCATCAGAAGGATTATTTGGTTGTGTGCTGGCTACTCGTGTTTTCTTACATCAGATGCTTCATCTAATTTTGTTTTGGTTTTTTTTTTTCCTTTGGTTCTTGTATTGTGTTGATAAGGGTGTTTTTAATACATAACACATAGTTTTACTTTTGTTTGTTTTAATAAAATTCTATCTTTATACTCAAACAAGTCTTGAACAATTTAATATTGAATTTATTTTAATTCGCTTCCACTGTCCCCATTAAACGGCTCCACATGGTTATAATATTGCAAATAATCATAGGATTTTTTAATCTCTGTATTAGTTCAGGAATTACCCCAAGAAAGCAAAATTTGAGAATAAATTTCACAACAAGATTCGGAGAACTGTGATTTGTAGACACAACACAACATTTTTCCAGTCCAGTTCCCACTTACAGCTCTAGGTGGTGTGTTTTCCTGGGGCTGTCAAATTAAACCCAAATGTTTGGCAAAAGAAAGAAATGAGGATGAAATTTGCAACAAATATTGAAGAGGTGTAAAATCATTGCAAGGTTCACAAGTCAAACCTTGAAGTTTTGTGAGGTTTACATATTTTATGAAAAGGAAAATTCAAAATAAGTGGCTGTGAACAGTGTTCTCCCAGGACTGGGATAACTGGGACATCAGCTGCATTTGCTGCCTCTCATGGTATTTTGAAAAAGCTGAATTAACAGGGACAGAAGGGTGAAAAAAACCAACCTGCTGAAGATCCCAGCCTTGCCAAGTGGATTTTCAGTAGAAATATGCTGTTATTGCCCCCACCAAATTGCTCTTTTGATGATTTCCCTCTTAAAATTTAATTAGCCCAAGTGAGTTTTTGCAATATTCAATATGTTCAGTAGATACTTGGTGTGAATCCCAAAAAATAAGAGCACTCAAAGTGTAGGAAAAACAAGGATTGAACATTTTGCTTAGGTCACACTTGTTCTTAAAATTCCACATATATAAAATGCAATAAAAGTTACAGATGGTGGTTTTTTTGGTGCAAATGTACAGAAGGTTTTCTAGTAATGTGAAAATTCTAAATCACATTGAAAGGCATTTTTATTAGCAAGGAAAATTGGAGTTAGGACATGTCTTTTACATATAAATTGAATAAACTTGAGCTTCTCAGTAGACAAGAAGGATTAAAAATTGGGAACAGAAAATAGTTTTCTGTGGTAATTTTGGACTTAAAAATGTAGATTGAAGTGATTCTACAAAAAGAATTAATTAAAGCAAGTGGTTTGTCATTAAGAATATAAAGGAATTGGGGGACTTCCTGCTACAGGATGCTGAGAAAACCTTAAATGAGGAGCAATTTAGAAAGGAAAAGAGAGTTTTTACATGTTTTAAGACAGTGCCGCTTTAGGAAGTTCCTGAGAAGGAATTAGTGCAACCTGGGGTTTTTTTGAGGGGAATAAAAATCTCCTGCAACCAGTTTTCTTGCAGACAGGAATGTGGTGTAAGAGGACTTCACACAAAACCAGTTTGCATAATTTTAATGAAATAAGAATATTTTAGTGTAGCTGTAAAAATTTAAAGTAATTTAATTTCTTTTTCAGTGCAGCTGTGGAATAGAAGACTTGACTGCCTTGGTTTCCCATTGAAAACTATAAAAAAGTATAAACTTTATAAGTTCAAAGTCTCCTGACCTTCTGTTTCAATGCAGATATAAAATAGATCATGTGATACTGTCATGGTTTCCCATTAAAAACTATAAAGTTTACAAGTTTCAATATAAAAATGGCAAAAAAAAGTGATGACACTTTATAAAACCTTATTCTTTCACCTGGTTGGTTTTCACAGGGGACAAAATGAAACACAAAGTGATACTGAGAAAATTCAGGGGATGAGGTTCCTTGAAGCTTCAAGGAAGAAAAAAAAATAATAAGAAACAAACACTAAGAATATATTTAGAAGGAAATTTCTGTTTCTATTATTGTGGCTCTTGCATTTATTTCAGCATTTCTTGAGGCTGAAATGGTTATTCACTTCTAACCAGCTCCACTCAGGGAATCCATGGATTATTTTGTGCTGTGTCCAGTGTGTTGTAGGGGAAAAACAACAATTTATTCATTTCTGAGCTCTGTCCATTCCCCCACTAGTCCCATTTTGCATCTGCACCTGAGTCCCAGGTAGAAATGGTTTCTAACAGGGTCTAATTCCGTGATCTCTCTGATCATGGCTTGGAGGGAATTGCTCCACTGGGACTTATCCCTGGGCAGAGAGGAAATGGAATTAAATTATTTTGGCCCCTTACTCTCACTTTTTCAGAACAATTCTGAAAGTTATGAACTGCAGCTCTTCCCAGTGGTGTCTAAGTTCAATTCAAAAGCAGGGGAAACTAAAATCTTCCAAAGAGTTTGGAAAGTTAAAAAATTATAGGGCACTGGAAGCCAGGTGATTTACAAGAGATTCAAGAGCATAAAGTTGCTCTGGTTGTTCTTAGCGTTGTGATCCAGGGCAAGGATTGCTGCCAATTTTAAAATATTTATAAGGCTGTGGCCAAAAATATGACAGTGAAGTCATAGGTCAAACTGTGTGTCACAGAAAGGTCAGAAAATGGAGTAAAGTTGGGTTCTTTGCTTTTCCTGTACTTGTGGGTTTGTACTAAAATAAAGGAATTGAGCATTTTATGTAAGATTTGTTTTTAGAGATCCCAACTCCTTTCTTCCTTCAGTGCTTTTGAAAATTGGGAATATGGGAATTACACCCAGGGCAGGATTCTGGAGGGAATTTAGCAGGAAATTCAGTAGAGAGGAGGGTGGGGATGGTAAAGCTTGGTACATACAGCTGGATTTCTAACACAGAGAGATTTCTATTTTCAGACTCAGTGTAGCTCCTGTAGATTTCCAATTATTTAAACAAAATCAGTTTACTATCATTAGAAAAGAATGAAGGCTATTATTTTATCTAAATTAGAAAGTTTAAATAATTAAACCCAAAAAGACCTGGAAGAGACATTCCATTAAAAACCAACCAAACAAAAAACCACCCAAACCACTGGATGCTTCTGTTCTTCCTTGTAAATTCCTCCAATATTTTCAAATATGGACATAGAATAGTAAGAGTCTTCCCTTTTGTGGTTCTGGGTTTTGCTGGAATGGTCAGGACCTTAAATCCCATCTCAGTGGACACCTTCCACTATCCCAGGTTGCTCCAACCTGGCCTTGGACACTTCCAGGGATCCAGGGGCAGCCACAGCTTCTCTGGGCACCCTGTGCCAGGGCCTGCCCACCCTCCCAGCCAGGCATTCCTTCCCAATATCCCACCTCTCCCTGCCCTCTGGCACTGGGAAGCCATTCCCTGTGTCCTGTCCCTCCAGCCCTTGTCCCCAGTCCCTCTCCAGCTCTCCTGGAGCCCCTTTAGGCTCTGGAAGGGGCTCTAAGCTCTCCCTGGATCCTTCTCTTTTCCAGGTGAACATTCCCAGCTCTCCCAGCTCAGACACCCATGTGAGCACAGCAATGTCCCTTTCAGGTCTGGCAGCATCTGCAGTTTCCCACCACTTTATTCCACAAAAATATTTCTGGGAGTTTCCTGCTCAGCTGAGGTTGGACACACCCTCAGTCAGTGACTGGTCATGTCCAGTTTCATGAATCTCTTGAGTCCTGACCATTTTCAATGCCATCGGAGCAAGAAAATGCCTTTTGCTCTGTGGCAGAGCCAAGCACTGCTTCAACTCCAAAATGCATTATTTTTGTAGGGTCTGCCCCATCAGCTCATCCCTAAGGCCAGATGAGAGGATGTTCTGCCTCAGAGAAAAAGGAAAATCATTCAACTTTCTCAGGGAATCAGCAATTAGAACTTGCACACAGGGAAAAAAAACCTGAAAATCAATGGTGCCAGTCAACTTTCCACTACAATTAGTGTCTGGAAGGCAGGAATTCTGACAAGTAGGACTAACCTGGAACCGCCAAACCTGAAACACCTAATGGAACAACGAGAGAAAGGGCTTTTTACTTCAACGGCCTGTAAAATAACCATGGCTACAACAAAATAGAGCCAGACAAGGTGAGCAAATTGTTAAAAATCCCTTGGATTACACCAGGAAATTTGTGGGTTTGCATATCCATTACCGTGAACTTCTGACAGGTATCCATTGTGAAAACAGGAAAGAATTTCAGACTAAAAGTTAACAGATAAAAACTCTTCTATGTCTCACATAATTTGATTTATTTTTCTTTTTCAAGTCAAGTGACACCTCATACATTTAACAAATGGTTTTCAGAACCATGAGGGACATACAGCAAATGTCAGGTGCTGCTGAGAAAAGCCTAAAGCCACTTGCAAGCATGTGATGAGGACTGAAGTTTTACCTCTTTTTGTCTTCTCACCACCCTCAGAAGAGCTGGGGCCTAAAAATCCCGTGCAAGAAATTATCCTGCCATGGGGTTGTCACAGATGCTGTTTCTTATGAAACCCTCTCTGAAGTGTTTCCACTGCCTTAGAAGTAACTCCAAGGAGAAAACTTCCAGCTACCCTTTTGGAGCTGTGCTGATGGAACCTGCGGGAGTTTTCTCAACACACACCCTGGGAAAGAGACTCATCAAAGCCCTGTTTGGTCTGGGTTGGTGCCTGCAACAGGATGGTCATTAAATCACCTTGGAAGGAGAAAAAAGTTACGCCATCAAAGAGTACTTTCATATCTCATGGTTCTGGGAATGTTTTCGTTATCAAATCCCAGAATCTCTGAGGTTGGAAAAGCCCTCCCAGCCCCTGGAGTCCAAGCTGTGTCCCATCCCCACCTTGTCCCCAAGTGTCACATCCAGCCCTTCCTTGGACACTGCAGGGATGGGCACTGCAACCCTCCCTGGGCAGCCCCTGCCAAGGCCTGACCCCCCTTTCCAGGGAGAAATTCCTGCTGGTGTCCAACCTGCCCCTCCCCTGGCCCAGCCTGAGGCCGTTCCCTCTCCTCCTGCCCCTTGTTCCCTGGGAGCAGAGCCCGACCCCCCCCGGCTCCCCCCTCCTGGCAGGGATTGCAGAGAATTCCAGGTGCCCCCTGAGCCTCCTTTTCTCCAGGCTGAGCCCCCCCAACTCCCTCAGCTGCTCCTCATAGGATTGACTCTCTGAGCTCTTTTGTTGCCAAAAAGTTTACACCAAAAAATCCATCCAAAACTACAAACTCTTCTTTCCAATGTGGCTAAACTTATCCTTTGATATCTTTCCCATATTTATAAGGCTGCCTTTTAAATTCAAGGCTCAGAGACATTTGTAAGGGCACTGGTTTGTGCTTCTTTTTTATTTTCTTTCATTCTATTTTCATAGCATCAACAGCAATGACAGTTTAATCTCAGGTTTTCATTTTTCATGACTGACATTTCTTTTGCACCAGGAATGATATTTCTTCTGGCCAGAGCTGCTCTTCTTTTGACCTCAAGACATGTAATCTGGTCATGAATATTCACATCCCTTGCTGCTTAAACAACATTTGCTCCCACACATCCATATAGACGTGAATACATCCACACACTAAAAGAGGAAATTATTTAAAGAATGCCTGATGTTATTTTTTAAATGTATATTTTGACATGCTTTTATATTTATTTCCAAATACTGATCAATAATTTATTAGATTGGTGTTTACCCTTTGGATTTATTATCTGGCTGAGGGGAAGGTGAAGAGAAGAAACTTCTCAAACTACATCCAGACTCAGGCTGTGTATTTTAGGCTTATTCCAAGGTGAGGCAAAGGCTGGTGAGAGCAGATACAACTGAAGACATTCATATTATTTTATTTTATTATACTGATAAAGAAGATACAAAAATCTGGTCTTTAAACCAAAAGATTCATGGCCATGAAGGATATGGAGTGTTTTGATGAATCTGGATTTCTAAGGTGACCCCATTAACAATCCCTGTCCAGGAGGCTTTCACTGGATATCTTGTTTTCTCTCTCACCTTGTGGAAAAGGATTTTATAAGGCAATGTCCCCAGGATAAAGTTTCTAAAAGCAATTAAAGAGTCACAGATTTTAAAAGCACTCAACTGTGCAAGGGGAAAGAACAAGGGGCAAGGCAGAAGGTGAAATGTATCATTCCGATGAAAATTTCAGGGAGTTCTAGTTCCTAAGAACAGTCAAGAAATGTGGACCAAACTGAATTATGGCTTTGGATTCCATCCTGGATATGTGCCAGCAATGAAGGAGACGGTGACCTGAACTGGGGTTTATTTGTCCAATAAATTTTCTCTCCGCTGTTCCCAACTGATTTAGTCAAAGTGTTCAACTGAAAACAGGTTTTGAGCTCTGGGAGAAGTCAATGAACGGAACAGGTACAGCCTCTGCTAAAATAACCCTTCACAAGCCTGATATGCCATCTTTAATAAATTACTAGGCCAGAATAAAGCCAATTAAC
Organism: Calyptomena viridis; assembly: GCA_013390005.1. Classification (NCBI taxonomy): domain Eukaryota; kingdom Metazoa; phylum Chordata; class Aves; order Passeriformes; family Eurylaimidae; genus Calyptomena; species Calyptomena viridis. Next base: position 128,995 of record WEIV01014067.1, read on the forward strand.
ATTCGTGAAATAAACTTATGGAGTTCTGTCTGGCTCAACACTGAACATCAACACTGGCTTAAGAAGGACCACAAATTATAGAAGTTGTTAATAGGAATTTTGCTCTTTTTATTGCTTAAAGGAAAATTTGGTAGAGTCTCTCCACAAGACTGAGTATGTTTGTGAATGATGTCACTGAAACCACTAAAAACCATCTCAATATTTTACAGTGAAGAGAAAAAATAATTGGTAAATTTGCAAAAGTTTGACTTCTGTCAACAGGAAGGAAATATTTCCTGTTAAAATAAGAAACATTTCCAGTTTAACCACTCCCTTCAATATGCATTTAGATTTTTCTATACAATGTGCAGTAATATTTAGCAGAACTGGGGCACTCACTGCTCTGCTCTGATTGGAGTCATTTATTCTTTCCCCTTGTGCAAAATTGGAAAGTCTGAAAGAGTCTGATACGGGAAACTTCATTCTAACGATCTGAATTTCTTCATCAACCTGAAAGTCTATTATTCTTGTGGGTTTTAATGCTTTGGACACTTGCAGTAATTAATCTCACTGCTTTATGTCAGAACTAAAGGATTAAAAATAGGATCTGTTAAAGATTTTACTGAAGTCCTTTATTCCTGTCTGACCTTTGTGGACACAGAGAAAGTCACCTGCTCTAGAAGCAGAATATATAACTGGGGACCGGCTTTCTTTTTTTATGACATAGCATTTTAAAATCAAGGAATCAAGGGTTGGAAGGGCCAGGAGAAGCTGTGGCTGCCCCTGGATCCCTGGAAGTGTCCAAGGCCAGGTTGGAGCAACCTGGGATAGTGGGAGGTGTCCCTGCCCATGGCAGGGGTGGCACTGGATGAGCTTTAAGGTCCCTTCCAACCCAAACCATTCCATATTTATTATTCTATGATTAAAAAGCCAAACCAAACTGGAAGATACAACTGCATAAAGTGCACAGAGCAGGAGTTATTGTCTGTCAAACTGCATAAAGCACATTCAGCACAGTAACAGATGGGAAAACACCCTCAAATGGCATTTTACACCCAAATTGTGTCCTCCCCTGGTAGGTCTGTCAGCAAATATCTGACTTTTCCAAGTGCAGAAACTATTTTCCAAGAAACTCCTGTAGAACTTGTTTCCAAATTGCCCCTTTTCCTCCTCTGTTTTTGTTTCCCAGGCTGTTGTATCCTGAGCTCTCAACTGCCAGCTCCCAAGTAATTTTGGTGGGATGAATCTCTCTGAATGTCAACAGCAGGCTGAGAATTATGGGGAAGACTCAAAGGAGACATGGCCCTTTTTTTCCCGAAATTCCTGTTTACAGATTATTTTTCATTTGTGTGAGGTCTAAGGGGTTACATGAGGAGTTGCATCACATTTTATTGATTCAAGAAATCGGAAAAATTAAAAGAACTCTCACAGGCACAAGGACTGAGAAGGATACTGCCTCCAATTTGTCATCATTCATCCACAAACTTCCCATGCTCCTTCCTTGGAAGCTTCAATTACAGACTGGATTTACTGGTTACTCCTTGTTCTTTGCTTGCAGTAACTCATAGAACCATTAAGGCTGGAAAAAGACCCCCAGAATCATCAAGCCCAGCTTTTGAACAAGAACTGTCAACCATTTCACCATGTGCCACATCCACCACTCATTTTTTGAATATTTCCAGGGATTGTGACTCCCTGGGCAGCCCCTTCCAATACCTGACCACTCTTCAAGTGAAGAAGTTTTTCCTAATATCCAACCTGAACTTTCCCTGGCACAACTGGAGGCTCTTTCTCCTTGTCCTGTCCTCAGTTTCTTGGAGAATAGTTCAACCCTTATCCCACCCCAAACCCCTTGCAGGGAATTTTACTCCAACATAACAATTCCCACTCTGTTCCTGAGTGGTCCAGATGACCTGAAAAGGAAGGAATCACATTTCCATTCACCTTTCTGTGTGGATACAAAAGTTATAAGCATTTCATTATCAGCTCTACTCACTTTCTTACTATTTGCTTATGTTCAGTTCAGGATAGAGAAAGAAATCCCTCAGGAAAAGAGATGAGCCCTTCACTTGCACAGTTCCCCCAGAACATTCCTGAGGATCCCTCCTGGACACTCTGATAAAAGGATAAATCCCTGATAAAAGGATGTTTTTGTCCCAGCATCGCCATCCTGATACACTTTGCCTGGTCCACAGGTAAATATTTGTTTTAATGGAGCAGCAAATTTAAAATGCCAGATGTCATTTCCTGCTCTTCCCAATAGTCTGGGACTTGTTCACTGGAGTTAATTTTCCTTTCTGTACAAATGCAGTGAAATATAACTTCAAAATCAAAAGTAATATCAAGAAACAAATGCAGAGCTTATTTCCCACATATGCAAACTTGAAAACCAAGAACGTAAACTGATTTTATACATAAACACCCTTACCAAGCTCCAAATTTTCAATTATAACATATATTGAAATATTTCAGTTGTTGTTCGTTGCAAGAAAAGATGCCTTTTCCTATAAAATGAAGGGAAAATTAATGAAATATTAAGAAGACTGGGAGAGGGAATATACAAATATGTATATATGTGTATATATANTCTCAAACCTTTCCTTCCCAAACCTTCCCAAACCTTTTCTTCCTTCAGTCCTGACTTGCAGCTCCTCTTTGAAGTCAGTCATCAAAATCAGTTCTCATGACTTTTTATTCTGAGGGAAAACCACTTTTTTAAAACAGTTTTAAAGTACTTAAATACTTTTTATCTTCTCATTCATCTTCTCTGAGGAAGAATTGCATCCAGGGCCCTTTCTCCACTCTGCTCAAGCCCTAAAACTTTAAAACCTTCTCAGTCCTTGTTTATACCAGAACATGTTCAAGGTTTTTCAAGTGTTTCTCAGACTGCATTGCTCTGGTCTTTATTCCCAACAACTGGCAGCTGAATCCTCCAACTTCATGCTAAAAGTCATGCCCTGCCTTAATTATTGAGCAGCACAGCATTGTTTGTTCCTGGACTTCACATTTGAAGGTGTAACTGAGTTTTCCACAGGAATTTTTAAAGCACCTCCCTCAAGCAATATTCTGTACATCCCAAATTAAGTTCCAACATTCCCAGGGCTGCCAGAGTTGTAAAATGGCATTGGGAATGCTGATAGAACCTTGAAGCAAAGGGAAGGCTTTGAGCTGGCAGCTCTGGCACTTCCAAAATTGTGTCTGGAAATGGGAGTGAGAGGAATTCTGCAGAACAGAAGAGAGGAATCAATACCGAGTTTATTCTTCAGTTATGCAAGGTATGTTTTCCTCCTTAGTGACTTGTGTCTTCATCTCTCTCGTGCCCAATGCTAAAAATAACTTATTTGAGGTGTGTTCTGCTCTGACCAGCTCAAACACAACCAGGGAAGTGTCAGAGGAGCTGGATCTGATTTGGGAATAGAGGGCATCTCTCCCTGTGTCCTGAGCTATGTCCTGTCTATGCCTGACTACTTCTTGGATCTCCTCCCTCTGTTTTCCATGGCTGTTCCTTCCCAAAGCCACACAATCCCTCTTTTCCCTACCAACAGCCCTTCTCCTACCCATCCCATCCCATCTTGCACAGCCCCCTCCTCCTGCCATCATATCCTTGGTCTTATCCAGCCACTGAAATTCCTTCTGTTGGCTCATCCCTGGTAATGCTGAGTTTTACCCCAGACAGAGGAGGTGTCCTGCTCACAGGCTCCTGTCCTGCTGAAAGACTCCAACCACCCCAACCTCTGCTGGAAAAGTAACTGCAGCAAATCCAGGAGACTCCTGGAATGCGTGAGAACTTCAGCCAGGTGACAGAGGGAACGTGATATTGGATCTGTCTGGCACCAGAGGCAGGGGACACTCACCCTCAGCCCACAGCAAAGCTCTCTGACACCGAGGTCTCACAAGCTTGTGCTGAAGATGCCCCAAAACATGAGCCCAGACTGTCCCAGATACAGGTGGTGATTTCCCAAAGGCAGAGGCTGAGTCTGACACTGGGCACCAAATCAGGTTTCGTGTCTCTGTGTGTTTGTCTCCTCCTTTCCCTCCTAATCCCAGTTTGACAAGGTCTTAGGGAGAGAATCTTACTGCAAAATAAACATTGTGACACTCCACGTATCCTTTCCTGCTGTGACTGAGCAGGTTTGTTCTGCTCAGCCTTTGTTCTGAATGTTCTTGTTCCTCTCTTCTTTCTTTTCATTTATCACTTTTTGAATTGAAAAGGTCCTTGACCAGATACTTTAAAGAAAGCTGTGGGATTTTCTCAATTGTCACTCAGGAAAAAACTGTGATTACTTGAGTGCTTTGACTAGAACTGATTGTTTCATTCCTTTGTTGCATTCATTCACTTCACTAAAATCACAGCTGGTAAAAACCCTTTGTGTACAGACTTGATAAAATACAGTATAAATGTCTTTTTTCCCCAGAAGATCTATCAAATTACATTGTTTGTGTCTAAGACACTCTGTGATATAAAAAAGAAGGAAACAAAAAGAAAAATTCACTTAATTTTGCCTTTGATTTCTCATTTGTGACTATTATTGGTTCAAGATGTTTTGTATTCAGAACTGATCTTGAATTGTCTTCAAGGCTACACCGAGGGAGCTGAGTCCACCAACCATCTGCTGAAGACACTGAAACACTGGAGGTTTCAGTGATACAAAGAAGAATTTAAGATTAGGAAAGCACTTAATTTTAATATAAAGAAATTAGCTTAATCAAAGCAAACATTAAGCATTTAAAGATTTCTTTCTAAGCAAGTTGTTAATGCTGGATCACTGCAGCTCTGGCCCCATCCCTGAGTTTGTATGAAATAATCCAGGAATAGGATCATAGCACAGGAAGGACGTGGAGCTGTTGGAGAGAGTCCAGAGGAGGCACCAGGATGGTCAGAGGGCTGGAGCAGCTCTGCTGGGAGGAAAGACTGGGAGAGCTGGGAATGTACAGCCTAGAGAGAAGAAGCTTTCAGGGGATCTAATCGTGGCCGTCCAGGACATGAAGGAGCCACAGGAAACATGGAGAGAGACTGTTTCCAAGGGATGGAGGGACAGGACACAGGGAATGGCTTCCCACTGTTAGAGGGAAGTGTTGGATGGGATATTGGGAAGGAATTCCTGGCTGGGAGGGTGGGGAGGCCCTGGCACAGGGTGCCCAGAGAAGCTGTGGCTGCCCCTGGATCCCTGGAAGTGTCCAAGGCCAGGTTGGAGCCACCTGGGATAGTGGGAGGTGTCCCTGCCCATGGAAAAGGGATGGAACTGGAGAAGCCTCAAGGTCCCTCCCAACTGAGGCCGTGGTTCCTTTCCATGAGAAGTTGTGACATTCTGTAAAACCGTCTTTGCTTTCAGTAGCTCCTTTGATCCCTGAGGAAGAATTCCCATCTGACAGGGTGTTCCCCTGTTTTTCCCATGGATTTGGGGAGAGAGGACATTTAACAGCAAATACATGTCCAACATCTTTGAATTAAATGCAAAAGAATTCTTTTTCCTCTATAATTCAAGTGTGAGCTATTTTTTTAAGGAGATTTAATCCTTCTTCCATGAGATGTCTCTACCACAACACAGGGTAGATGTACAAGGATGGCTCAAGGATGGCACTAAGTTTTAAAAAAGTTATACTATGAGGAAATTCGGGTTATAACCTGTAGAATTTTAGACCTACACAAATAATCACCTTGCATAATGAAACTACAAATTTTCTATACCACCAATAGTTCAAATGACAGGCTTTTAAAAGTGTAACGTACTAAATCTTTGCTCATGAAATTGTGTGCTTTCATTAAACCAGGAAAAATACTCATTTGATTACCATTAGGGAATATATTTTGCAAAAATTTCAGGAAAAGCCAAAGGACTTGGTTATATTTTGTTTCATTTTTCCTCTGGTTTTACTGATAAACGTGACAAGTGTCCAGTTTTGATAACAGCCAAGATTCCAAGGGTTCATCCACCTTGGTCTTTCAAAGTGAACACCCATCCTCTCAATTAGTTTCCAGTTCACAGTTTGGAGCATCAAATGCTGGATCCTCCTCAGGTCCCAGGTAACCACAAGATGTTCAGTAGGACAGGAAGGTGCTTTGCCAATGGATATTCAATTGACATCCCCAGAATAGAGATGGACCAAAATAAAGGGGAGCTTCAGATGGGATATTGGGAGAAATTTCTTCACTGAAAGAGTGGTTAAGCATTGGAGCAGGATCCCCAGGGAAGTGATGGAGTTATCAGCCCTGGAAGTGTTCAAAATATGAGTAAATGTGGCACTTTTGGCGATTTGGTTTGGTGGGAATGGGTGGATTTGGTTGTAGGTTGGACTTGTTGATCTCGGAGCTCTTTTCCAACCTTCATGATTCCATGAAAGACCTTCAGCCTGTACATTTCAGAGAGGCAAAGTCCTTCCAATACAGCTGTTGTGTTACTTAAATCTGATCCTATTGATCAGTGCTGCCTAATTAGGTAAATGTACTCTGTGCATTTCTGAACACCTTAATTTTGCTGCTGTAAATCATCATTTTAATCAAAGACAAGGTAAATTTGACACACCAAAAAAGCAGAGTACACACATAAATCAAACATCAGCAAACAGCTCCTCTTTTGTGCTGACAGGATCGGAACTGTTTCTGAAACGAGCAGGAAATAAAAAAGCAGATGTTCCCAGATCTATCAAACATTGCACTAATAGATGATGGAATTTCATGGGAAACTTTTAGTGCTGATAAATAACTGAAGGAAATTCTGCTGAAAGACAAACATAATAATGAATGTGCTGTGCTAATGAATCACTGCTTGTAAGAGGCCACTCAATCTTGACATTAATGATACCAAATGAGCTGGAGAGTGTATATGAGTTAAATTAGAGTGTAATGACAGCTTTAGTATTTGGAGGTACATGACTCACCAAATGAAAAAGGAAGATTTAGGTGGATTTAGGCAGAGAAGGAGACAGAAAAATATACAGAGAGATGAGTCACATTCTTGCACGGAGCAGATCACCCAGGATATTTCAGTTGGGTGGGTAACAGACTGTCAGTATATAAAACTTGCTTCTATTTCAGTCAGGGGTGGTAACAATATTCACCTTCCACTAAACTCACTGTCTGCAAGTTTTGTAACTCAGGATTTTCTCAGAAGTGCAAAGGTAACTTTCCCAACCAACATTTTGGTATATGGAATAAAATGCTATATTGAAAAAACCCCCCACGTAATTAGCACTTTGTGGAAGGCATTGGGTTGAAAATATTAAATTAGAGGCACAAAGTGCTCAGACTGCTGGAGCACTTTGTACTGCCAGAGTCATTCCATGTGCAAAACATGTGCACAACAAGTGCAGGAGGCCACTGCTTTTTGTCTCTATCCTGGCACTATCATCTAAATTCTTTCTTCCAATACAATATTTTAAGATTTTATCACTATGTAAGGCCCATCCTTGATACTTTCAGATGGAGCCAGATTTGTTCTGAATTTTTTTATTATTCTTAAACAATTTGATAACTCTTTAAAGGCAAAATTGATGACAAATCCTACTACTGGAAAAGGTAAAAATTACTAAACATAAAACTCCAAACTCAGTTTGGAGTACTAAACATAAAACTCCAGTTCAGTGTGTCTTGAATCAATTTGTGGCACATCTTAGTCTAAGAGAGCACCCTAGTGTTTAGGGAAGGCAGAGCCTGCAAGGTCCAAGGGGTTTTTACTCTCTTTTCTGTTGGATCAAATTGTGAAAGATGTACTTGACTCCTTGGCCAAAATATCAGGTTTGGTTCAGGCTCCAAAGGAGGGAAAAACCCAAGTCATAACTGGGCCAAGAACTTTTCTAGTTCCAACCTGGTGCCTGAAAACCCACAAAAGGACAGAGTAACCCAATGAATGTTGATGTGTATGAGCTTCAAACATCTTCAGAGCTCCCTTGCAGCCCCAACTATTCTCTCATCCCATGGTCTATGTTCTTGTCCTCTCCTGGTGTCTGCAGGTTTGGTTAATCCCTCATTTTCCATACATTCTTTTATTTGTTCTGTGGTCATTCAGTGATGTTTTAACCTTCTCATGGTACTTTATTTTGACCTCTGGGGTCTTCCCTTGCCCCCTGTTGGAGCCACTTCATCCCAGCAGGTCCCTGGGAGGGTCAGACTGTCCTTGCTGAAGCCCTCTTGGCTGTCTCTGATCACCTCCCTGCCTCCCCTTTGCCTTGCCATGTGTTTCAAGAGAATCCCCCTGGGCACAGAGGGGATTCCTGACTGATTGGGAGCTCCCAGGGTCCTCCTGTGGACATTTTTTTCATAGTGGGTGTGGTGTTTCCTTTTTCCAGTCACACCTCCCACACCAACCTACTCTTAGAGTCTCTTAAAAGGTTTGTCCTGCTTGAGAGTGACTGTGAGGAATAGTTTTGACCCTAACAAAGCAGGTCGCCTGGGATGAGAATTTAGAAGAAATATCAAATATCTGAACGTTTTCCTTTCTTTAGAAGTCAAGAATATAATCTGGTCTTTGATGTCATAGATATATTACATTTGAAGTACATGGAACTGCAACACTTAATTTGAGATGTAAAACATCAGCTCATTTCAAGTAAATCATTTGTTTCTCATTGCAAAAGGCTTTAACCAGCATTTATTCAGTAGGTTTTTTACAGCAGAGCTGAGGAAACAACAATGGGACAGGAAAACTGCAAACAACCCCTGTGTCACTTGTGTTCCACGACAGCAAAGTACCAGCACAGGGTTTGGAGACACATCAGGAAACATTTTGACTCTCATGAAGAGTCAATGAGAACCATCCCCTCGAGTCCCCCAGGCACCACTGCAGTGGAACAGCTCAGGTATGAAAGGATCAAGCACTCGTTTATCCCAGGAAAGCGAGCTGGGAGGGGAGGGATGAAATATTAATAATGTTGGATCCAAGTCAGGCTCAATGCAAGGTTCACATCCGTGGGGATGAGGAGGGAGGCACCGTTTGTCAACAGCTGACTTTGCAAAGGAACTTTCTGCAAGCAGCCAGGGCACACAGCTATTGGCAGCCCTTTAAAAGCCATCACTTGTAACAAAAGGTTAGGAGGCTTATTTGGTGTCAGAGGGGGGCTGTACAGCAGCCAGGCCATAAACCCTGCAGCAAACTCATAAAAAAAAGGTGGCAAGCAAATGTGAATTGAAGTTACCTCAAATTATGCCAAGGAAAATTTGTTTGGTTTGATTTATATATATATATGTATATATGTATTATTTGTATGGGTACTGAGCAGTGCAGAGAGAGGCCTGAGGAAGGGCACTTATTTAATTTATAGCTAAATATGATATGATATAATACAGACCTTCAGCCTTTGAGTGAGCCTGTAGAGGTAAGAAAAGCTCATCCCACATAAACTGAACTTGGAGCTTCTCTCAGCAATAGGACACTGGGCAAGTCCTGTCTGTATCACACTCGGTGGTTTTTACTTCATTAATTACTGTCAGGAATTAATGTGAACATGGTGATGCTCCAACACCAATGTTGATTGGGGATTAAATCCTGCTGTAACCCACAGCCAAGCCAATTACTTCATGGCACACTGGATTTGCTAAATTAACCCCAAAAATCCTGGTTCTAAGAAGTATTTAGTCTAAGTTTAAGGCAAGAGCAATATGGGATTTCTGCTGTTGGCTGGGTACCTCGGTGAAAATGAGACAAAGTCAAATGGCTCACAGGCAAAATATTCTTCTGGCACTGAAAAACCAGGCCAGGATGGCAGATTCCAAGCAAGGGAAACACCAGATGTATAACTAAATGTTTTGTCAAATATGTATCCTTGCTTCGTCACACCACAGCCAAGGAAAACCTGCAGATTCCAAGGAAAAGCAAGATTGCTCATGTATGTGCACATTGAACAGAGCTAAATTCCTTCTCCACAGCCAGGCACAGATTCCCTGGCTCCCAACCCTCAGCGAGCAGCCAGCCCACAGTACTGACATCACACCAAACTCATCCCCTCCACTTCAGTTAGGGGCTACACTAAGGTGAAATATTGAAATATTTCTCTTCCAAAAATAAGTGCTGCTAACCAAGAGAAAGGTCCCCATCAGAGTGTGATTTAGGAATTAAAATTGCATTTTTTTTTGCCATGATAAGTATTTGAGGTCATTGTGGAAAGGAATACAGGAAATATTGGGAGCACCTTAGGAGACACTGATGGCTGAGTGCCATTAAGGAATTCTAAGGATTATTCTTGTGGTTCAGCCCAGTGACATTTTGTAAAGAGTCTTTATTTTCTGGGTGCTTGTTCCTGTGTCATGTGTCAAGTTATGACACATGATCATTTATTACTCTGATTATTACAAAACTCTTTTGAGTCTCCAAATTGGATTTTCTATGCTACTAATAGATAGTTTAAGTGAGGCACCCAAGAGATTTTGATGTTTAGCACGTCCTTTTAAAGTGTATTTTAAATAAATAAAGCACATGTTACAAAGCCAGATGTGTCTTAAAACTTCTTAAAAAGCTCAAACACTTAAAGTTGATGTTAAAGGCAAAATAACCTGAAATCTCAACACTTATGGTGACTTTTTAACTCAATGGAAGAGAGGAATTTCAAGAGAGTGTTGGATCACGGCACCAGAACATTTTAATTCTTACTTGACTTGCTTGGTTTTGCAGGTCAGTTCTAATATCTTGTGATAACTGACTTTGATACCAGATAAATTCTCTTCCAAAAGTTCTCCGTCAAACTATTCCACATAATGAAATTTTCAAGTGCAAAAACTGTGAACGATAACAACTGTAAATCAATATATGCACAAAGTCTTATTTACAGGACTCCTCCCCCCTTTTCCAAGAGGAATGTGGAGTTCAGAAAGGAGTGATGAAAGCAATTACTGTGAAGAAACGCTCAGCAGATTAATACAAAGAAGAGAAGATGAGAAAATTACTGCAAATTTAAAAGGCTGGAAAAGAAACAAGGCAGGGCAGCAATGAACACTAGTGAAAAAATTAGATTAAGAAATTAAGAAATTGAAAAATTAGATTAGGAAAATAAGAAATTAGGAAATTGAAAAATTATATTAGGAAGTATCTGTTTGCCAGGTTTTCAATGCTCAAGCCTCCCAAAGTCTAGCAGTGGCCTATTTAGCACCAAGATTTTCCTTGCAGGATAAATAAATGCCTTTAATTCACTAAAAATATGAAGAAAGACATTGTCAAATTCCGAGTTTGGTTGTTCACAGTCAGTGCAATGAAGATGTAGGAACAAGAAGTTTGCTCAAAATGCTCAATAAAACCTGTCTTGTGAAAAAAGCTGGAAAGCTGTTAATAATTAAAGTAAATCAAACCGAGGTTATCTGAAAGACAGAACAGGTTGAGAAAGCATTGATTCAACATAAGCCTTTTTCCTGGAAATCTATTCCCACACAGCACATCCATAAATCCGGAGTAAACTTGCTAAAATCCCCAAATTAAAAATAGCTTCAAATAAGACATCTGAGACACGACTGGTCTACTTGGCTTTTCAGAATTCCAGATGTGATACCTGACTGCTGCCCATCAGGACTAACTCACCCAGCTGACCATCTGCTTTCTGTTATTGCATAAAAAAGCCATAATGACTTCCAAGCCTGCAGTGCTCTCGTTTAACACGGAATTCTGGATCTTTGGGCTAAGACTTTGTTCAGGTTCAGCCTTGGCACTGAGTCTCTTGTTCTGTGTCCTCTGGGCACCTGTCAAATTCATTTTTAAATGTTCAAACCCACTAATTGCCCACCTTTAATGTGCCGTTGAGCTGGATTTTGCTTCTTTGTGGTTTCTACTCTCCTGGAAGCCAAGTAGCTCCCTGGCCCTGCTGTGCTGAGGAGCCCCGAGCTGGAGCCTGATTTGGACATAGAGGATTTGAGTTTTAATTTTAATATGGGTTTTAAGTTAGAGCTTCGTGTAGTTTTTTACTTCTCTCCCCTTGCCTAGTTAATGATAAGGTTGGAATTAAAAGTGTCACAACACTGGGAACAGTGGAACAGGGAGAGGGAGATGGCAAGTGGCACCCTGGATGTGTTGGTGTCTCACAAAACTAAACAAGTTTGTGGTTAAGCAGTGTTTATAACAGAGTGTTCTTAGGTCTAAGGTGACGATAAGACCCCAAAAATACCACCAGAAGACCCCGCGTGGGGCGGGGTCTGGGCGGAGATGGGTGTTGACTGTGCTAATTAGTTAATGATGTAATGTAGATGTTTATTCATAGAGTAGTTTTGCATATGTATAATCTACGTCCATTTAATCTTCGCTTCATGTGAGGGGGGGTGACAGGGATTGGGAGGGGTGAAAATCCTTTCTGTTTCCCTGTGGGAATAAATTTTAAATTTTACAACTTGCAAGCTTTGGAATTTCTTTAGATTGCCCGCTCATCAAATACAAATTGGCACCCCAGCAAATCAAGGCAGCCCTGCAGACGTGGGTGCCAGGGCTGGGCACGGGGGCAGGATCCCCTCCCTGCCCTGCTGCCAGTGCTCTTCCCGGTGCTCCCCAGGACCCCATTGTCCTCAGGGCACACTCTGCCCCGAGTGCCCTGTGTTCTGTACAAATATTCACCCTGAGCTGTACAAAAGTAGGCATTTTCCCACCAATAATGGTGCTGGTACATGACACCAACATACTTATCACAGTACAAACCCACCTCTCTGGGTGTGTGAACCTCAGAGTAAACAAACTGCCTTGAGAAACAATGACTTTTCAATGTCAGAAGAATGAATTTTCTCTACAAATAAAACCTCTCTGAGGTGAAAGCAAGGGCCACCAATGCAGAATTAATATTCCTCTTAGCTACATAATTTATCCAAAATATGGCCAATGTTAGTGGGAAGACACAGCGGAAGAAATTGCCTTTCCTAACACTGATCTCCAAAGGAATCCTTTTAAATTGTGGAATTGAAACCAGTGACAGGGGAGATAAAAAGCAACCATTTTGTTTTAAGTTAATCTTGCAAACCTCAGAGATAAGGCCTGACAAAAGAATGTCTTAATTGGAGTCTGGTATCTCCATCTTTTAGTAGCTGCAGGACTTTGTTCCTGCTTTCATTCCTTCCTCTATATTACACTTTGGAATCCCAATTACACTGCTAATGTAAATTAAAATGTAAATTAATCTGTTTACTAATGCAATTATGCAAAGGAACTCTACTTCCACTTTAATGCTCTAAAAGGAGGAGAATTCTTTTAAATGTGCTGCATATGTTGCTTTTTTATTATCCTGAAATAAATAAAAACTAATTAAAGACAAGCTAGTTACGCTGGAATCAGTGAGGAGCTGCTTCAGCAGGATCCAGTTCTACCTGGTGATTGACTTCAATGAGCACAGGTTAGAAAGTGATTTTTTCCTCCTTTAAATTACATATGTAATTGGCTCTAATTAACAAAGCTGTCTCACCCACCATTTCTCTCCTCTAAGAATCAGTTTCTTTCTCATGCTCAGGTTCAAAATTCAGGATCTGATGATAAGGGAAAGAATGCAGTGACACAGTGTCCAAGAAATTAATCTTGGGATATAAAAAAAATAAATAATTCTAGAAGTTTATTTGAAGGTGTTATGGGATTGTAGAATAATTTAACTTGGAAAAGATCTCTAAGATTATTGAAGCCAACCGTTAATCAGCACTGAACCATATCCTGAGCTCCACTTCTACACACTGTTTGAGCACTTCCAGGGATCCTGACTCCCGTCAAGTGAAGGAATTTTCCCTGATATCCAATCTAAACATGCCCTGCTTCAGCTTGAGGCCCTTTTCTCTCATCCTGTCAACTGGAGAGGAGGCTGATCCTCGCCTTTCCACAACCTCCTTCCAGGGTGTTCTATTCCACCCTGTTCCCAGCAGGAAACAAATCCTTGTTTAGAGATGATAAATTCTGTATAGAAGGAAGGAATTTTCCCATATTAGGGAATGTGTGCCCTGCCCACTGACAGACAGGTGGGTGTTCCTGGAGGAAACACTTGCACATCTCTTCTGTCACCTCCACGCTAATTAGATGTTAATTAAGCACACTCTGCCACCTTTCTGATTAACAGCAGTGGTTTTTAATGGCCTCACTGCATTGAAAAATGTTTTAACAATAGAAGTCACATTGAACTCCATTGGATTTTCTTCATAAGTGAATGTTATGGATATCAGAGAGATGATTTCATTGGAATTTATTAACATGGATACTAAAAATGATAAACAGACTCCGTTGTAAATTCCAAATCTCTTCAGATTGGCATGTTGGGCACGTGAGTGAAGCAGTCAAGGCTGGAGTTCTGAATTGTAAGTGGAATTTCACGAGAGCTGGGAATTTACAGTCATTTCTGAACAAAATAATCTAGAAACCAATCTGATCTCAGTCTGCAGAGGACATTTTATTAGTGAGAAGTTTTTCATTTGACTGTTGGACACAAAGGGCAGAAATTCAGAGTAAAAGGCCAGGTTGGTGTGAACTTTCTCACTCACGTGTGTGGCTGTTCTTTCCTTCCCTTCTGGCCTTCAGGTTTCCTGGAAGTTCCCATCCATGCACAGGCATGTCCAGCAGAAGTGCTGGGCCATTGCTTATCCCTGATCTCTGAATCATGGAATCATGGAATCATTGAGGTTGGGAGAGGCCTCCAAGACCATCAAACCTTTGACCAAATCCCACCATTCCCAATAAACCATAACACCAAGTGCCACATCTACTCGTTTTTTTGGACACTTCCAGGGTTGGGGATTCCACCACTTCCATGGGCAGCCTAACCATCCTTCACTGAAGGAATATTTCCAGATATTCAACCTTCCCTTGGCACAACTTGAGGCCGTTTCCCCTCTTCCTTCCATAAGTTTCCTGGGAGAATCAGTGAAACATTCCAGGCAGAACAAATTATATCATTGACTCTTCTGGCCACTTTATGGGAGACAGTATTTACTGCATCCAAAGATCCCTGGGAAATTAAAGGGCCTCCAAGCCGTGAATGAATTTAATAAATTAAAATGTGATACTTACAGGTAATTTGAGCAGTTTGATTCCTTGTGAACATCTTTTTCACCTTGGCAACACCTTTCTGTTGGCTTTCATGTGGATTTCAATTAATTTCAGATTCATCTAGGAAGGTGAAAAATTAGGGGAAATAATAATAACAATAATAATAATAATAAAAGCAAAGCTTTAATGTAAATATTCTTTATGAAATAAAGCAGGTGGCTGACCATGCATTTTCATCCTATTACTTTTATCGACTCTGATTAATTTTGCTTTGAAACAACAGTTTTCTTGTTTTTACACTTTAAAACATAGTTGCATATTCACCAGGATCAGGGAATGGTAGCAATTGTGAATAATTTTCTTATTGAGGCTTTTAATTCCTTCAATTTAATGCCCATATCATGAGATAATTCTGTGTATCCTGCCCTTTATTAACCTATTACATTAATCAGCATCTGCACTGCTGTTCCAAAGCCTCCTTCCTGGCCTCCAAGGCAATGAGATAACCCCTGCTCTGCTCCCATTAATACCTCTTGACTTTTTTAATGGGAATTTCGCTCCTCTCCAGAATGCAAATAAAATATTTACTCTAAACCCCAAGGATCTCCCCTCAAACTGTGGCCTTGTGTCTCCCACCTTCCTGTAGGTCAGAGCTTTGCTCCTGGAATTTTGGATTTGAAGGAATGAGCAGACATTTCTCCATCAGCACGTGTCTGTAGTTCATATTTCAGGTTGCTCGTAGAATTTATGTCCACAGATATTCTAGAGTGGCATATTTGTGCTCTTCTCATTGCTGCCTGTGCATAAATCCTTCTCTTCTTTAATAGTGATCAATTTAACATGTTTGATTTAAAAACCACATTTATAGGCAAAGAAAGAGCTGAAGAACTCTCTGATATTTTGCCTGTAGTGCACCATGGGTTTCCCAGGTTTGATAGTTCTGGGGAAAAAAGGTTTAAGTAGCTCTGATGTGGTCTCATATTATTGATAAATATTTGTATCAACTAATAGGCACTGTTATTAACTGTATTTTATTACAGGCTTAGATATTATATTTGATGTCAGGTATTTTTTCCTGTTGGATGTATTTAGTAAACCTTGGTTTTATCCAAATTTAGGGCACATTTGTATGACATGTATTTGTATTAATAAGCAGAAATTCTAAGTAAAATTTCTAAGTAAAATAAAAGTGAGGTGAGGGATATGAAATAATTGTGTCTGTTTACCCTGATGTTACTGTCCCATACACAACGCTTGTGTCCTATGTGTCATTATTTTTCCAGGATGAACTCCTAATGATCCTGGAGGAGGGACACCTACATGACTAGGTTGTGTCAATAAAACATTATTCAGCATGAACAGGAGGAAACTCCCAACGTCAGGGTGCTGGGTTTGGGAAAGCCTTGGGAATGCTGACTGCCTGCTGCTACCCCCATGTCCCCCTGTCCTTAGGGAACTGCTCCCACTGACCTCAGGACTTGGAGGAACAGGGGACAGGTGAACACAGACCCAGAGCAAGGGGTAGAATTGAAAGTATTCCTGTCATTGGGAAAGAACTAACAATGATTCTTGGATTAAACTAAAAGGACAAATTTTAGCCTTGGCATGGGAGCTGCAGTTCTTTAGCTCAATGGATACTTCATCTGGATTTGACCTCAAGGCATCTCTTTACTATGTAAATCCAAGTGGAGAATTTGGGCAGTCCAAGCTGTAATTTCCACTGCAGGATTGTGCCACAATGCTCACTTCGATCCTGGGAATGAGCTGCCTTTCTTTTTCCTGTTGTTCCAACCATTCCAAACCCACGACTCTCCAGTGCTCTGTGGCACCAAATATTGCTTCTGAAATTCATCTTTGATGAAGTCTGGAGCAGAGTCCTGCAGTTCCCTCCTAACCAACTCCAGAGCTGCTTCCCAGTTGGTTTTTGAGCATTCCCAGTGAGCCCAGATCTCAGCTTCCAGAGAGGTTTAGGGACACTGTGCCCTCCAGAAAGCTGAGCAGCTTGGTGTGGCCTTCAGAATGCACTTCCAACTAATCAAAGTTTAATAGAAACTACAGAAAGAGGCTTCAGAGCAAAGAGCAGAAGAGCATCAGCACAGGGGCAGACAGAGAGGCTGCTCTCCCCAAAAACTTACTGACTGATTTTGTGCACTCAGGGTTGGGATGGTGCTTTTCATGCCCTCAGGCAGATGAGAAAATTTATCCCCCACACCAGACAATGCTGTTGTGTATTATCTGAAAGCCTCAGAGAGGTTTTTATGAAAACAGGATGATGTCAAAAGCTGTGATTTGGTCCCTCTTTCCCTTGGCTCTGCTGTCAGTGCTGTCCTGTATCACACAGAATTCCACTATACACCTCTTCATTTCCCCAACCCTTCCTCCAGTCCATTTACTGAAGCTGAACTTTACCTTGAATACAATAAAATAAGGCACAGTTTGGAGAAAGACACTTATCAGACAAAAGGGAAGGAGAAATTCTTTCCCTATGAAGTATTTCCTTTAAAAGATTCCCCAAATCCTAAAGTACTGGGAAAAAAACCTCTCTAAACGTGAGGCACAGGGTGCCCAGAGAAGCTGTGGCTGCCCCTGGAAGTGTCCAAGGCCAGGTTGGAGCCACTTGGGATAGTGGGAGGGGTCCCTGCCCATGGCAGTGGAACTGAATGAGCTTTAAGGTCCTTTCCAACCCAAACCATTCTATGTTTCTGTATTTTACTTTTACTTTATGAAAATAATGAAGAATCATCTTTCAGTTCAGACCTTGGGCTTTTTTTCTTTTATAATAAAGTTTGATTCCTTGATATTTTCAGCCAGCACCTGGTCAAAACAACAAAGCCCTAATCTGGGACAGATTTAGGAATTCCACAATTCTTATAGGCTTTTCCAAGCTGAAAAACTATCTGTAGAACAGATTATCCTCTTCTAAAAGATGAGAAACCCGAGGGTTTTTACCACTTGTCCAAAACACTTCAGGAAAGAAATTAGTAGAGAAATCTGGTGGCTTTGAAAACCAATAAACCTGAAGCAAAGAAGAAAAAAATTGTCAAGAGCGTAGCTCTTCCCATAAATTACCAAGCTGTGCAAGGGCTGAGCACAGCCGAAAGCTTTGTTCCAAGGGGATGCAAAATCCAGTGTAATCTCTCTGGCAATGTGCTGCCTTCCCTCAAAAGCCAATCACAGGAACAGTTTTAACCAGATTTTTATGTCCTTTGAACAAAAGTGGGACTGTCTCAGTGGAGCTGTGAGGCCCATCACCAGAACTCCTTGTCACCACACCTTCTTTGTCTTGCTCTCTGCTTTAATCAATATTTCTTTGCTGTAAATCAACATTTCTTACCTCTTACTCTGCCCGAATCAGCGTTTCTTACTCTGCTGTAAATAATTTCTTCCTTCTTCTGTGCTGTAATCAACATTTTTTTGCCCCCACTCCCACGTGTCTCCTTACTACATAAGGCTGCAGCCTTCAGTCTTTCCTCAGCTGTTGTTTATCCTGCTTTTTTCCCATTTCTGTTTGTTCTGCCTGGCTGCCATGCTGTGCTCAAATACCTTGCAGGCATATTTAGCAATATTTTGCTTCACCATCTGGACCAGACTGTCACCCCACTCTGGGCTGAGTGCCCCATCTGGTGTCCCAGCTCTGAAGAATAAGCAGGGCACAGAACCCCACATTGTGGAAATTTCAGAGGGAAGGAAGCCCAGTAGTGTTTAATAATCAAAATAAAACCAAAAAAACCCCACCCCCAAAACAATAAAATGAGTGAGGGTTTTTCAGAGTGCCCCTGGCTTGCAAGAATCATCTCCATCACCCTATTCAGGAGGATGTTCCCTCTTCCCACAGACAAGTTGTCCAGCCCTGTACATTTGTCAAGGATTCAGCATCTCATTCAGACCTAAATCCAAAATAATCTGTGCCTCTTATTCGAGGAGACAGAATTAATCTCTCAAGAACTACACTGGGAAAATAACTGCATTTTTATGGAGTGTTTGACAGCAGATAAGGCAAAACATTTATTTTGATAAGAGAGCACTGGGAACATGCAGGAAAGCCAAAATCAGGGAGCAGTGTCCTGTATTTGATCTCTTGTAAAAAACACTGGAATTTGTTAAAATTAGCTAATCCTTAAAAAAAAAAAAAAGTACATGAATGATTTACATCTTTGGTAATGTGTTTGATACCAACAACCTGCTCAGTGATTTAACATTATGTTACAACCTTCTGCTGCCTTAGATTTGCTTTTAGGAAGAGTTTTTGACTCTCCCATATGTCTCTTGTGTCCTATCCTAGAAAATACTTCCATTCCCTCCAGTATTTTTCTTTTTTTTTTTTTCCCTTTTCTATCCATATGTCCAGATGATTCTGCACCATTAGCAACATTCCTGGTACAACCCAACTAGAAATGCATGGAAGAGCCATCTGTGTCTATTGATAGAATCCCAGAATCCCAGGATCCCAGATTGTTTTGGGTTGGAAAGCACCTTAAGGACCATCCACTCCCACTGCACCTTCAGATGAGTTTGCAGTGAAAAGATTAAAAAGTGTTTTTAATCAAAACATGAATTACAGGATTATAGGATTACAAGATTATGGGATTACCCAAATTATTGACTTCAAAATGTTGGAAGTAGAGAAGAGTTTCAAACTTCCAGGTTTGTATTTCCCATCCTAATGTACAACAGGAACAGGAAAAAAAGTAATTGAAATGTTACAGCTGATGAAAGAGAGACATTAACTGTGACTCCTATGGATGTATTGGATTAATTGACTTGATAACCAACCTTCCTCATTTATTTAAGCTCTTCCAAGCATATATATAATTTATTTCTATGTATTAAATGTGAATGCCTATTTTTGATTCAAAACAAGAAGTGTACATTTGTTACAGCTACACACATGATGTGTTCAGCTTGAGAAAACAGTCCTGAAAACCCCACAGCTGACAGAGTGTCAGGAAGGGTTATTGTCCAGTTTGTGATTTCCCCTCCTTTTTTTTTTTTTTCCTATTTTTAATTCCAAACAAAAGCCCCTCTGACCTGTACAGAATGATCAGGATTGCTAGAAAACACAAAGAGTTAAGAGATAAATGGATTATTTTAAAAGAAGAGTTAGAAATCACTCTGATTTAATAGTTCAATTATTGAGTTTTATCTGTAAATGTAAGTATGTAAAATATGTAACAGGTACAGGTGGGTTGGTGGCCAACACTGTTTACTACACCCACAGTTGGTATGGGACACAAAGATGGGCACAAGAACCTATTATATGTAATTTAGGTGTTACAAGCAGGCAAAAAATGTCCTTAAAAAACTGCTGCTGTCACAGGAGGGATGTCTCTCCCTCGAGGGGTCACCTTGAGAGGTGTCACTGTCACACAGCTCAGCTGGCCCTGCTGCCTGCAGGTACTTAGGGAGTGAAGCAGTTGATTTAGGCAGATTTGTGTAGATTTGGACACTTATCAGCCGGGGGGGCTCTTGGAGACAGACCAGAAGGAGTTGCTGATGGAGAATAGAAGTAGCTCCTTAACTTTGGGGGTTATGGCTGCTTTGGGTGTGACACAGCCCCCGAGCTGGGGGTGCTGGGTGTGTTTGTACAACTGCACACTCGTTCTGCTGGACCCGGGGCACCGGGGCTTCTTCCTTCTGTGGAATGTACAAATCCCTAAATAACCATCCCTTCAACCCACTGGTGCTCTCAGGTCTGTGTGCAGCTCGAGGGACAATAAACACGAGGTCTGGAGACCTGGAAAAATGTGACTTTTGGTGGTAACTATTTTTCCCTCTTTCTCGCTTTTCTTCTTTCTTCACTTTCTCTTTTTTTTTTTTTCCCTTCACTCTTTTATCTCTTTTCTTTCTCTTATGGGTAACTTAAAGCCAAAGGAACTTGTGCTAAGCTGAGTTACTGACTGCTTTAGATTGGGTGTTTTTGTGGATGTGTTTTTGGTTGCTAACACTCCAGTGTAATGCTTTTAATGATACTTTCACTAAATTGTATGGGGTTGGTGCTTGTATTGCTTTAGTGGAATGCTTGTCCTTGGTTGTATGTTATTCCTGTCAACCCTTTTGCCGAAACACTTCTTCCATTTTCTCACTAAATGGAAATAAATTCTCTTAGAAAAGGTGTGGTACCATTTTCTCTGGGTGTGTCTTCATACACAATAACAAACCTAAAGGCTTTAAAATAATTTAAAGTCATAAATAAAAGTAACTTTACTGGTTAAGATTAGATGGTTTTGAAACCAGATTGTTGCATTTGACTAAAATCAGCCCCACTGTGTCCCGACTGAGTCTCCAAGGGTTCTTCCTGCTCTTTCATGGTTGCCCTCAAGCCATTCCCCAGGAATGGGACAGTCCCTTTTCCAAGCTGCTTTTAAAGCTCCCAGCACAGAGCTGAAGGTCAGGTTCCCCCAGGGCTTTTCCTTCTTCTGGAACTGGAACACTCCCTTCTGTGAAGCCTTTTTTTAGTTTTACACTCCTTGATGCAGAGCCCATGGAGCAGCTGATGTGCTGTTCGGTTCTTCCCTGGTTCACAGGATGAATGACAATTATTTTTGGCCCTTTCCTTGCATTGCACATTGGATCTTTTCCATAAAAGAAGCTCTAAGGTGCTTTTCGCTGCAAAGAGAGGAGTGTCTGATGGATATACACACCACTCCAACAGCTTTAGTGTTTACTGTAGGGCCTCTCCAGAAAAGCTAATATTTGCTGAACTTCTGCAAGCAAGGCTTGGAGCACAGGGAAGACATTAAACAAGAAGAGTTAATCGTGGAACTTATTCAGGCTGCACTAGGGGCCAAATTCTGAAATTACCTCCCTCCCAAGTGAAGGTGGCATTAAAATTCCTGCAGCCTGATATAAAACCTCAAATAAATTGCTTTAATGCATGGCAAGGAATTGTGCATAGTGTGATTCCAAAGTGTATCTTTGACAAGAAGTGACTTTTATTGCAGAGAAAGTCAGACTGAGGAATGGAATATCTGTTGCTGTTGCAGTGGTGAACATTTTCACACTATTTCAGGAGTGTGCTCTGTGCTGGGTTGTGTTTTCAATGCATCCCACCCACACTGGAATGCAGAAAGAATTACTTTGGTGATGTATTTTTGAGAAGTCCAATCTCAGCTCACTCATTTTCCTGAAAGGAAAACTCAGAGCTTCTTCCTGACAGGAATACGAGGGGCTGCAGCAGCAGAACCTGAACTGACTCGGGTGTAGGAAGAATCTCAGACTCTTGTGAGGTGCAATATTTATTTTCTGAAGGGAAAAATGAGTTATGTCTGTAGCTCTTAATTCATCACTGTGAACTCGAGGCACTGAACTCCCTGGTGTGATGACAGAGCCCTTTGCAGAGTCGTGCTGAGCTTCAATGTGCAAGTGAAAAACCTGGGAAAAAAGGTTTTAAACCAGTGAGGAAATTTCAGAGAGAAGCCCAGGATTTATTATGCCACAGTTGTCCTGTTCAGACTCTGATGGAAAGTTCCTCAGTGCCCTGGAAATAAGCAGGAAAGAGTCAAGTTGGCACAGGAAACCTGGAAATTCCAAACCACAAAAAGCTGAAGGAGCAACTCCTTGAGTCCTCACAATTTCCATGTTTTCCTGGCAGCTGGAAAAGGGACATATCTCTAAATCTGCTAATCAGAGGTGAAATACAGTCCCCAAACGGAATTCCTTATCATCCACAGGGAGAAATAGCAGCTCTTTCCTGGAAGAAAAGACAGGTAATAAAAGGTCTCTTAAAACACTTTATATGCAGCTTTCCCTGCCATAAACAGCCTAGAATTTACTTGTGGGACCATCTTCTGTGCTCTGAGATTCCAGAATTCTTCCTAAATTAGATTTCCCTGGAAAAGACCTCACAAAACAATGTTCTAGTTTTCAGTTGACCCTGATTTTGCTGCTCAATTTTTTAGATTTTGTACATTTGATCACAAATTAAAGCTTTGAGGGCTATTATAGTTTTTTATTCTTGTTATATACAGGTTGTTCTTACTAAACTCAGAAAATCCCTGGAATCCCTTCTCCTGACTGTGATCCAGGCAGTGCACTTTTGTCAGTCTGTCACCATCAGAACAGGAAGAAAACACACACTTTCTAATAAGAATGTCAGGTCTGCATTATCAGGAAATTAGAGGTATGTGGCCTGTGAGCCTTTTGAAAAATTCACTTATTTAAGAATGTTCTATATTTTTATAGTCCGGTGTGATTAGAAGCAACAATAATGTGCTTTAAAGTATGGGAAAGGCACGAGAAATACAAGAAAACTTCAAAATAAACTCCTGGCACTAATTAATAAGTCATTATTTTTTATCTTGAGCTGCACATAGAGAAAAACACCTTGGGACAGACATTTTGATAAATATTTCAGTCCATGTGAGCAGAGGTGTAAAAGCAATATTTGCATGATGTAGTAAAATCTAAAAGGTTTATTTGTTGTTTCTTTTCCAAATATGATCATAGCTAAAACTGTGTTTTATCCACCTGTGGAAAATCATGTTAAACCCAGAAAGACCCTTCCATTAAAAGGTATTTCCAGGAAATGTAGCCACTCTGCTTCTCCCAAATCCAATCCTGCACTTTTGAGCAGCACTCTTTTGATAGTAATGGAAATAATTTATTAAAAGATATCCACAGAATGGCAGTACCTGGTGAGGCAATAAAAGGAAATGTGGAGCTCATTTAATCCTGTCCTACTTCAACTCCAGTTCATCTGAAATTCCATCTCTGAGGGCACATTTAATGCCCATTCCCAGGTCCTGGTGTATTTATGTCAGGAACACTTCCCAGTGTTGATATTCATCAAAGAGAATTCTGCTCAATCTGCAACATTTTAAAGATTTAATTTGTTTAATGACACATTAATAATACTGAATTTACACCACACCTGTATTATCTCACTTTTCATACTTTTTTAGCTCCTTAATCTTAATCCACACACTTTGTTAAATGAAAACAGGAAATTTGGCTGTAACATGGAAAAGAGGCAAAATATGGGGATTTTATAGCATGCACTAAATAGTGGAATTTGTTTTCTTGGATACAGAACTTTGGAACATGTAATGAGAAAAATAAAATAGTAAATAGGAGATAGAGTTCACACCTCAGGTGTAGGGCTAGCAGTAAGTAAATTTTTGGCTTTGTAACTCAGGCAGAGGATTCACAACAGCAGAAAGTGCTCCAATTAAAATTCCAACCCCCACATCTAATATCTGCAGCTCAGTAATCTGTATTTTTTTGAGTGAGGATCTCATTTTCTGAGAGATGCATTTCATCTGCAAAGCAGCACACAGGCTGCTGGGCTTTATCCTCAATGAGGAAGATGGATATAAACTGGAATTTTTCTTTCCAGCTCCTCTTTCCTCCTCCAAATTGCAGTTATGGCCTGTAGTATTAATGAATAAAAGAGGTATTTTCTGTGCTGAATTTCATGTATTTTGTCTTGCTACCTCCTTTTCATGCTGGGTGAGTGCAATGACTCGTTTCAGAAGTGATGAGGGAATGAAGTACATTTGAAACCAGCAGAAATGGGAAAAGGGCAAAAGCAAACCAGCCCCAAATCATCAGTAATGGCTTTGTGCATTGAAAATACACCTTCAAAATAAATACATGTAGCCTTCCCCTGTCAGGGCTTGCCGAGGGGTGAGTGTATCCCCTGCACTCCCCGGGGGATGGCTGAGGGAAACGGAGGACGAAGAAGGTGCTGGCGGCTCTCCATGGTTACATATAATACAAGTTTATTCACTCCAGAGGCAACAGGCCACCTGGAGGGTCCAGGCTTATGGGGGGTAACCAGGGAAAGAGCCCTTCCCACTTCCGGCCCCTGGTTCTTATAGGGGCTCCAGCCAATGGGAAGGGAGAACAAGGGAAGGGGACAAACCATCTGGGGTGAGGGGTGGGGCACATCATAACGGGATATACCATGTAACAGAACAATAATGTACAGTGACAAATACATGCTAATTGCACATTGCAACAAATACACACTGGAGTTAATGTCGTTTTTATGATTTTGTTGATAATTTGTTTTCAACTCATCATTTAGCTGCTCTTTATTGTGGCTTGGTTTGCCTTGGAAATGGCTGCATGGTTTGGGAACATGGAATTCAACAATCCAGGGAGGAAAATGAAACAAAAATATTCTCTTTTTGTGCTTTTGTAAAGGAACAACCACAATGACACTGGGGAGGATGTGGATCCTTGTTCTGCTTGAACACTAGAAAGGGTTTAATTCTAATTCACAGCTGAAATTTGATAGAAGAATTGGAAGGATTGGAAGAGGTTCAACCCCCCAGACTATTATTTAGTATTTTCTGTTTCTTCTACTTAACAATGTAATTTTTCATATCTCCTGTAAAAATTGCAGCTTTCACATCATCCCCTCACCAGCATTTCCTTGAAGGACAAGAACTACCTGTAACACTCTGGTTTGAAGAGAAAATTGGGAATTTCTTAAGCAATACAGCTTAGTTCTCCCTGCTCCTTCACCTTCCCGTTCTTTGAATTAAAATCTCTGGTGTTTGGGATTTAAAATTCTCTCAAGGCTTTAAATCTCTTTTCTCTACTAATTTGTTAATGTCAATATTATATGAACATTTATTAGTGAGTTTGCGCATATTATTGAAACATATTAATAGAAAAGCTTGCTATTAATGTATCAGTTGGTGAATTAATATAATAAATTCCATGAGTGCATTAATTTAATTATATTGTTATCAGAACATGTCTATAGTTCACTGCAAATTCACAGCTTTTAGTGTAAACAACAATAAACCAATAAATTGATGCTCAGCTGGAAAATGTGCACCACAAAAAACATTTAGCAGTGGCATTTAATTGCCATTTCTAGCAGCCAAAGTACACAATTACAGCTTAAAATAATAGCAAACATGCTAAAGGCACCTCCAAGCTGTTTGCTACTTATTAATGATAATTCTTAATATTATTTCTAAGTGGATTAAAATGGAAGACATCTGTTTCTATTGGAATATTGGGTTGATGGTTGAGCCTGATGAACTCAGGGGTCTTTTCCAGCCTCTGTGATTCAATAATTTGATGATTCTCAGACTTTTAATTCAGAATAGAGCAAAGTTTTAGTTTCTCAGGGTCCTGGTGAAGAGAGAAGGGGCAGAAGGTTCAGCTCTACCTGAGGCTTCTCCTTGGCAGCACTTTCCCTGTCCCTGGAATTCCGAGGATGGGGTTGTCCTGATGAGCGTGTGAATGTGGAACAGGAGGCCTTGAAAGTGTGGGAATCTTAAAAACTTGGATATCAGCAACTTCTTATTGGGTCTGACCAAATAATTGATTATTCAGTTCAAGTAATTGATTATTCAATTACATGAGAAAACAACAGTTTAAATGATTCTTGCAGAACAAAAATAGAATTTTTCAGTTGCTGAAAATCCACTTCAGGTTTTAACTGAGTTTGGAGAAGTTCTAGTGAGATATTATGCCCGTGCCAAAATAAGGGAAGTGATTTTTGTTTTCTGTGTTATTTTATTATTAAAATAATTTGGGGAAATTCATAGGAATTAGCAAACAATTTGATCCACCTGAAATGACATTTTTGATCAATACACATTTTATGGTCAATACACATCAAATAAAAAATTACATTTTTAATAAAAATGAGAGGAAAAAATACAATAATCACATTATACCTTTTAATAACTTGTGTGAACTCTGACATGTCATCTTAAGAGCAGAAGGGGAACTTGGTTTTTTTCCATTAGCGGTTGACATTTTCTTTTGTAAAAGCTGTACTTTCACAGTATTACTTTGCAGGAGGCACAAGGATAGTTTCTGGAAAAAAATCCCTTAAAACCAGCACATTTTCCCCTTTAAGTCTAAATATTATCACACTCATCGACTCCAAGTCACAGAAAAAAGAATCCTGATTTTTTTTTCCAAATATCCATTCCCTTGCCTTGAGTTTTCAGTAAAATATTTATCAATGCCACTATCTACAGCCAAATGTGCAAAAGATGTGGAAAGAACAGAGGGAAAGGGAAAATTATCTGCTTAGTTTGGTCATTGAAATAATTCATTACTTGCACTGGTCCTGTCAGCTCATCTATTACTTAAAGAATCGATAATTTATGAATTTTTGTTCCTTAATGCTTTAGTTTTATGAAGTATTTGGAATTACTGCCTTTATTTCTCTCTCTCTTTCCCTCTCTGACACTTGGCAGTTTTTCAATCTTTAATCCATCGGGGAACATGGATTTAGTTGTTTAAATAGATTTTAGTTGTTTAAGTTGATTTAAGTAGGTAAAATAAAAAACCTAAACGAGTTCCTACTTTCCAAATTAAACTCTAGACAAACAGAACATTGTGATGTTTCCAAAAGAAATGTTTTCTATGGACTAACAAAGAGGCTCAGGAAATGCAGGATGCTCCCAGGCCTCCAAGTACCTCCACTGCACATAAAATTTTTAATTTAGACACGATAAAACTGCAATCCAGGGACACAGAGTCCGATTTGTGCTCCATCCATAAGGATTTTATAACCAGCCTGAGGCTTCCAACCTGGAGTGATCCCAGAAAAGACACGGGGCTTTTCTTCTCCAGGTATTTTTAGGATTGCTCAGACTTGTGGAGCTCTGGAAGCTGATTTCCCTCTTAGCCCACAAAGCCATTCCTTGAGCTCCATTTCCTGGGATCCACTGGGTTACAGAGAGGCCTCCTGGAAAACTAAAGGAGAACATCAGGGAATAGAAGCAGCTTTATCCTTTTAGTTATCCCAGAGAACTTCTGAGAATTTGGACACACAAATCCACGTCCTTTCTGCCTCCCCACCCTTCCCTCTCCCTCGTGCCTCAGGATCTGAGGAGGTTTCTTCATGCCACAAGAAACATTCCAGGGATCACCAAATGTGCTGCACCTTGAAGTTATTTTTCCATGTTTCCTTCCTTGATTATTTATCACTTGCTGCAGGTCCCTTCACTGCATCCCCTGAATAATTTTGGCATCCCCTGTATGGTTTTGCCCCTTTTTTTTCTTGTCCTGTATTAGTTTATTCTCTCCAATAGCTTTTCCCTTCTCTTTTCCAGAGGATTATAATTTCCACAACCTTTCCTCTCTGGTTCTGCTGAACCACACTGGTATCCAATGCCCTTTTTAACTATTCACACTTAATAGATTCATTGCCCTCGTGTTCTTTGTGGTGCTTTATTAAGAATTAACTACTCTCCTGCAGTGGATGGCACATGTAGGATTCCAGTTAACATTCCTTCAGGTGCTCTGCATTCCCTAAAAACATTTGCAGCATTAAAAACAGAGGAAAGGAAGGAAAGAATAATTTTGAAAGATCCTTTCAGTTCATGCAAATCTTCTCCTCGAAGCCTTTCCATCTTGACTATCTCCCAACATTAAAGATTCTGGGATATTTTTTTTCCATTGAAATCTCAGATTTCAGCCATATTCCATTTCCAGGGGTTTTATTTCTGTTCTGAGAATGAAGTATGTTCATTTTCTTCCCTTTGTGGTTGGTATTTAAAGAGAGTTCATATCCCACTTGGAGGTAATTCCTTTCTGTAGCACATTGGGATCTTTATGGATGGAAGTTGCTTGACTTTGTAAAGTTGAGTTTTGCTGCTGCTGTTCTGAAAACATGATTTAAAGACAACCAGTGAAATGTTCTCTTCCCTACAGCCTCTGCCAGGAGGGTTTTGTGGCCTGCAGTTGTAGGAATTATTGTCAGCAATTTTCTGCCACCTCGAAAAGCCACAAAACTAAGAAAGGTTTCAAGACTAGAAATTCAAAAGATAATTATTTGCAATGGCCACATTGTGCCTCTGAATGTGCCTGGCTGGGCCTGCAAACTCATTTTGGTGAGTTCCTTTGATTTTAGAACAGAGATAAATCTGATCCACATCACTGAAATTTTGGTTGCTTCTTTTGAAATCATCTCCCTCGATATGTCACTCAAATTAGTACAAAATTGATCCAGCAAAGTCATTGCTGAGCAAAGTGCTGCCAGGACACCTTCCTTTGGAAATTATGGCTCCGACAGAATCAAATCCCAGGATTGTTTCAGTTGGAAAAGCCCTCTGAGGTCAAGTCCAACCACCCCCAGCACGGCCAAGGCCACCACTGTCCCATGTCCCCAAGTGCCACATCCCTGCCATGGGACTCCCCACTGCCCTGGGCAGCTGTGCCAGGGCTGGGAAACCCTTCCTGGGAGGAAATTTTCCCTGTTCTACAATTTAAACCTCCCCTGGCACAACAGGATAAAGACCGAGCTTAAGTGTCACTCAGCCCTTGGGATGCTGCAAATCCCTGCAGTTCTCCTGCCTTTCCAGTGGGTAAAGCTGCTATAAATCACTATTTTGGGGAGCCTGGATGTGACATGTGGTGTGTTGGCAGCTCAGGCAGCACCTTGGCATGGGCAGGAATTCTCCTGGTGACACCTGCAAGTTGGATTTCTCTGTTTAGGCAAATTCCAGGGGCTGTGTTTTTCTGGAGTGATGGATTTCCTTGAGCATTTTTCCAGCTGTGCAGCCAAGGAATCAGGGAGCTCATGGGGAAGCTGCATTTGGGTTTGATTCCCAGTGCTCTGTTTGTAGGAAAATTTGTGTTTGAAGTGCTCTATATTCTGTATATTAGTAACACATTATTATGATGTATAGTTCTGTTTAATTATAGATGTAACTGTGCACTGGAATTGTTAATAAGTATTGATATGGATGTGAATATTTATTTACTGCCACAAGTTCCCCAGAGAAGCTGCCCCATCCCTGGAAGTGTCCAAGACCAGGTTGGATGGAGCTCTGGGATAGTGGAAGGTGTCCCTGCCCATGGAAGGAGTTGGAACAACATGAGCTTTAAGGTCCTTTCCAAGCCAAACCATTCTGGAATTCCACGATTCCATGGAGAAGTTCATATTTGCAGCTCAGGAAGCTTTTGAAAATGTTAATATTTAAGGCTGATAGTATAGGAATTCCATAGTTTTATTACTATTTATTTTGGTGACTTATTTGAAAAATGTGAATGAAAAGATGAGTAAAGAAAGTACAATATTCCAAGAGGATTTTTACCCTTTCAGAATCTTTTAGCAAGGTGCAAAAATCCAATTTTCTGCTCTTTCAGGATTTCCTCACAGGAACAATCTACTTTTATTCTTAATTCTCCCCACCTCCCAAAATACAAGAGCTTTTCTCCCCATGGAAAGAGAAATGCACAACTCTCGAGTCCCTGATGAACCTCTGAGGCTGCATTTTAATACATTTTAATCCCCTGAAAATATCACTGATTGTTTTATCCAACAAAATCACAGTTGCACTTCCTACAGTCAGGGTTGTTTTTCCTTAAGCAAGGATTGGATCAGGTGTTTTCCAAGGCTGGTTGGTATTATCCAACACCAGGGAAAGGGATAAAAGAAAACAGGGAACACACAGACATGGAGAAGGATAAAGTCTTCATAATGTTTTACATTTATTCCTTGGTTTTATTTCTTATGGTTTTGTATTAATATCTATATGTATTTCTATAATCTATAAGCATGTTAATTATACATTATAGTTATAATTATTTCATATTAATATTTCGTATATTCTAGTTATTATTATTTGATTACTATTATTATTCTTCATTGTAATTTCTAATTCTATTAGAAATTGTTGTATCAGATTTGTTATTTTGGGGTTTGGGCTGGGTTTGTCTCATCTCCCTCCCCCAAACCTACTTTCATGAAACCTTTAGGATTTAGAATTTCAAAAATTTAGAATTTCAAAAAGATTCACTTTTAAACACTAAAACCAAGGAGGCATTTTGCTTAAATGGAAAATGCTCAAGATATTATTAAATAAAAGATCCTCCAGAATCCATGTCCTGTCATTCCTGTTCCCTCAGCCCTTCTTTGGACAAAACTTCTTTTCCCAAACCCTTCTGGATCCTGCCTCTCACACCTTTGGTGGAATTTCCTGGTGTAAAAAAGCCTAAATTGCTGAATTAAATTTAATTTAAATTAAATTTCAGCTAAAACCAGGTAGGATTTTAGAATGTAGTTACTGCCTTGGGGTCCTTCAGTGCCAAAGCTGATTTGAATAATGGGGTTACATTTTTTCTTCAAATCAAACAATTTTCCAGGTGTTTGTTGACAAATCAAACCTGGTGTAAACAGTTCTTTTCTTTATCCTTCTGTTCCAGATTTCTGCTTTTAAAATTCCCTTTTTTTTGGCTTTCTATTTGCAAAATGACATCATGTTAAAGCACTTTAAGATTAAAGGAATATATACATTATACAAAATTGTATTTTATATTTTGTATTATTTCTAAAATTATATTTTCTATAATACATTTATATCTATTT
>WEIV01014067.1:161844-182335 GCA_013390005.1 Calyptomena viridis
TTAATAATTAAAATATTTTCAAATAGAAATTATAAATAAAATATAAAATTTTAATAATAAAACAATATAAAAGGTTTCTAAAAGTACATCCAATACACATCTTTTGTGTTGGGAATAATCCAGAAAAGCAGTGGAAAATTTCCCGAAGTTTAAGAAACCAAATTTTTGTGACCCTTTACTCTTTTTTAAGACAGTGCCTATTTTTTCCCTTTCACAAAAAACACCAGGGAATATTCTGAAATTCCCAGTTTCTGGATGTGCGACTGAGATTGGAAAAATAAATACAAACACCAACCTGCAAATTCTTTGGTCTCCTTTTTCAGCCAGAAAACCACAGGAAGCCAAAAGATGGGAAATCTGCATTAACCCCCTGCTCATTTACAGTAACATCTTGGCAACTTCCTTGGAATTGTGGGTGAAGATCCCAATTTTTTGGCACCAGTTGCTCAGTGAAATTGGTTGGCATAACTCAGAGAGGCTGAAAGCTTGGGAATTATTAATTTGCTTCCCTAACTTCTGAAATATGATTGATAATGGCTCATTTTGCATAAAGGGACAACCCAAATCCTTCATAAAGTTTTGTGTAAAAATATCCAGGGCCAGGTTAAAATGGATATTTGGGGATTTTACAGAGTGATGAGAACTAAGGATTCTGATCCCACACAACCCATTGTGTTTTCCATGTGGTCATGGAGGCACAGTGAGGACCTGAAGGAGCTCCAGAAAACATGGAGAGAGACTTTTCCTAGATGGACAGGACACAGGGAATGGCTTCCCATTGCCAGAGGGCAGGGATGGATGGGATATTGGGAAGGAATTCCTGGCTGGGAGGGTGGGGAGGCCCTGGCACAGGGTGCCCAGAGAAGCTGTGGCTGCCCCTGGATCCCTGGAAGTGTCCAAGGCCAGGTTGGATCCACCTGGGATAGTGGGAGGTGTCCCTGCCTGTGGCACAGGGATGGGGTTTAAAGCTCTTTCCGATCCCATTCTGGGATTCTGGCATTCCCTGAAACCTTAAGGCTTTCACTCCTGAGTTTTCTGGCCTCTGTCTGCTGGAAATGGAACATTAATTTGTCAATTTTCAAGGACAAAAGAACCTCCACACTCGGAGACTTCAGGAGTGAGAAGCACAGCACAGAGGAATCATGGTCATGGAATCATGGAATGGGGTGGGTTGGAAGGGACAAAGCCCATCCAGTGCCACCCCTGCCATGGGCAGGGACACCTCCCACTATCCCAGGCTGCTCCAGCCTGGCCTGGGACACTTCCAGGGATCCAGGTGGAAGGTTGAGTGCAGTGGTGTCAGCATCACTGGAATCCCTTTGGAGACCTCCTTCCTTCTGGGATGAATTACATTCCCAGGCAATACAGCAAAGGAATGAAAGGAAAAGGAGCAGTTTTGTGCAGGAACAGGGATGTGGAGTCACCTCCAGAGATCTCCCTTCTGCTGAGGGATTGTGCACAACCCACGTGGATGGCAGGGAAGAAAATCAGAGAACAGATTTCTGCAAATCCCCTGCAGCCTTGGGAACTGCTGGGAATTTGCCAGGAATTCTGGGCCTTGGAATGACAGCAGGGCTGGGTTTGTCCCTGCCCTGCTTTGCCTGAGCCTTTTCTTGTGCCCTGGCTCAGTGCACACACTGAAGTGTGGGAGGCATCTGCCATGGATATGGAATATCTGATGGAAAACAGGGATGGGTTCATGTTACCCAGTGTCAGTTGGATTTCTGCACCTGATATTCTCTTTTAATGCATAAAGAGATGGGGGGTTTTCCCCCTTAGATCCAAGGGGTGGAATGTAACCCTTTAAATGCATAAATAAATAAATGCCCCTTGTATGTGCACTTCCAAAATGAGTGTTTCACAACTTAGTTCTCAACTCCAATTACTGATCACTTGGACTTTTCCTTAATGGGATGATCCCAAACTTCTCCCTGTGCAGCCTTTCTGTGATAAAAATTCACCTAAACTGAAATAAATCCTCTCCCAGTTCCCTTTTCCCTCCCATTCCTTGTTCTCTGAAATTTTCCTGCTTTGGAAATTCTCTGGAAGTATTTTTGGATATAATAAGTGGATTTCTTATTGTTCTTTCAAGTGATGTTTTTCCCTGTGACTATAATTTGGTGTTTTATCCATGAGATCACTTTGTAGCCATTAAGGTTCATTTTTTGCCATCATTTATTGCCTTGAACAAACGCATTTTCAGTTGGGATGTTAAAAAGCAGCAACTTCTACAGCTGCTCGTAGGAAGCTTCCCATTCCCCACATATTTCCTCAAGGAATGTGAGGAGCTGAACTGGAACCTGGGCATTGCACTCAGTATCTACATACACTTAAAAATCTGCTTTTTGTAGTTATTTTCTCAGCAACCACAATTTATTATTTATTATTTATCATTATTCATTATTTATTATTTTTAATGATTTTATTTGTATTATTTTATTCTTATTTTACTTTTATATATTTAATTTCTTTTTCTATTTTATTTATTTTCTTTTTATTATGAATATTAATGAATTCACTTGCTGGCTCAACATGTATTTGTAGGATAAAGAATTAAAAGAGAAGAAATCAAAGCACCGAGGGATTGATTATATGGATTTTCCTTCCTTGGTGAGCAAATCCCAGACAAATCCTGAACATGGACCTGGTGTGTGAGGCTGAAGGGGACAAAACTTTGGAATGAGGAACATACACAGTGTGGAAATGATCCCACAAGGTAGTTTGTGGGACAGACTGGAATTCTATCCCCTTCTGATCAGCCTTGGAAGGGCTCAGATTTTGATCAACTCTGAAAGCACTGCAGCAAAGAACTGGTTATTTAAATTAAAAAAATAATTGATTAAAATAAACCCCCAAATAACTGGCTTTTTAAATCTTTTTTTGTTTTGTTTGAGGCTTCTTTGTTATTTATTTATTTATATATTCATTATTTATTCGTCCATTCAGTGAATATGAAATTTCTTGGGTTGGGGTTATTTTTGTTTTGTTTTGGGATTCTTTGTTATTTATTTATTTATATATTTATTATTTATTCTTCCATTCAGTGAATATTGAATTTCTTGGGTCGGGGTTATTTTTGTTTTGTTTTGTTTTGTTTTGTTTGGGGCTTCTTTGCTATTTATTTCTTTAATTTCCCATTAGTGAATATGGAATTTCTTGGGTTTAATTCTTTTTTGTTTTGGGCTTCTTTGTTATTTATTTATTTATTTTTCCATTCAGTGAATATGGAATTTCTTGGGGAATTTTGGATTTTTTTTGTTTGTTTGGGGTTTCTTTGTTATTTATTTGTTCATTAATTTATTCATTCATTCATTTATTTACTTATTTTTCCATTTGATTAATATTATATAATGGCAATTTTATATAATGGCAATATTTAGAGTCTTGTCTTCTATTCCTTCTTTCTTATGGAGAAGAAATAAAATAAAGTTCTTCTTTCTGTATTTAATAAGAGAATATTGGTACAAAAGAGCATAACCTGTATTCCCTAATTTGGATAATTCCAGTTTTAGGCAATGTTTTCCGAAGTTCTTCCTAGTCCTCCTCTTCCAGGATATTTCCCAAGTGATCTCGCAGCTTCCCACTCTCCTTTGGAGCTTCCAAGTGCTTTTCCTCCTCCTCTTCCTCCTGTTCCAGGATGTTTTCCAAGTGTTCCAACACCTTCCCACTCTCCTTTGGACCTTCCACCTGCTCTTCCTTTTCCTTCTCTTCCTCTTCCAGGATGTTTTCTGTCTTCTTCCCATCCTCCTTCCACATGCTTTTCCTCCTCCTTTTCCTCCCAACTCTGCTTTATCCCAAGTTAAGAACTTTTATGTCATTTACCTAAAATGTGCTAAAAAATAGTCCCCAAAAGATGAAATTTTAAACCCATCGAAACAAAAGGAGCCTGACAAGCAAAACCTCATGGCAGCAAATCCTTATCTTGGATACCTTACAAAACATATCCCTAAAAAGTTAGGATGCTGTTTTTAGGTGAGATTATAATGCTTTTTAAAATAAAGTCACTTCTAATCTGGAGATGAAGAGAAGGAATAACCACAGCCTGTCAATAAAACGTTATCAAAACCAGGCAGCTCTGGAGTTTCACACAGAATGAACAGAAAGACAAGGATTTCATGGTCCCTTGATTATTTTCTTGTAGCAACAGTCAAAGCTTTCCATAGTTTTCTGACTTGTCCCAGAAAAAGTGGGATTTCAATGAGTGTGGAACTGAAGGGGTTGGGTGATTTGATGACTAAAACAAAAAGCTGAAGGACACTGAGCTGGGTCAGTCTCTCTGGACCCCCAAGGTTTCTCTGCAAGCAAAGGCTCTCATTAAAGGCTTTTGAATCTCTTGCAATGTCCCCAAGCAAGAAGATGGACAAGAAGACAAGGTCCTTCACAAGCAGAATCAAACAGAATGTCGTTTTTGCAATGCAGGGTCACAGCTATTGGTACCTGCACTTTTCAGCATATCCAGAAACAGGAATGAGAGTGGGTGAGGTGGGACAGCCTGAGGGACAAAAATGTGCCAGGTTGGAGCAGTAACTAAGCTGAGCATGTCCCCTGGACCCACAGACACACCCAGGGGACACCACACCATGGAGCTCCTCAACAGCCCATCAGTGGGACTGATAAATTTGGGTGTTGGTCTTCATGCTGCTTTGGTCAGGTTATTATTATATCACTCTATAACTTGTTCCTGTTTCCCCCTTTACCCCAGTTTCCCAGTGACAATATCTCTGATCTGGTAAGCTCACTGGAATAAATATCCTCACACCAAATTTGTTGTGCCTTCCTTATAATTTGTCTCATGTTTGTGTCCCTGGCACGTTCTCATTGATGGCTTCTCCCTTTTCTTATTATCCCTTTTTATATTGAAAAATGCCTTTGGCCTGATGCCCTTAAAGAAGGAGACACCTTTGATTTAACTTTTCACAGTGGTCTTCTACCTCAGGAATCTGAGGGGGCCACCAGAACATCCTTCAATACTCACGCTTATCTTGTTCCTCAGGCACCAGTTTGGCCACTGGGAAAGACAAGATCCAGGAGGAGAAAACACATTGATTTTGATCCAGTGTGGCCATTTTTATGACCAGCTTATAGCTACTGATATAACCAGGATTCTTTAGTCAGACAGCAGGTAAACAGAATTCATAGAATCATAGAATATCCTGAGCTGGAAGGGACCCCCAAGGATCATGGAGTCCAAGTCCTGCCCCTGCCCAGGGACTTGTCCCTGCAATGAGGTCTCTCCCCTCAGGCTCCTCTTCTCCCCCTCAACACACCCAGTGCCCTCAGCTGCTCCTCACACCTTCCCCTCCAGGCCCTTCCCCATCTCCAGTCCCTCCTTTGGACACTCTCCAAAGGCTCAGGATCTTTCCCACATTGTGGTGCCCAAACTTCCCCCAGCACAGGAGCTGAGCCCTCCCCAGCCCAGGACAATCCTCTCCTTCCACCAATTCAATTCTTTTTGTGTCTTCATGAAACGGGTCCCTGAGCCACCACAGCAAATCCTGTATCCCGTGATTTAACCCTTAATTTTGTGCTGACGTGGACAGTTTGTTCCCCCTGTTCAGCCAAAACCTGTAAATTGTTTTTTTGGCTCAACTTTGGAATTTGTTCAGAAGTTGGTGTCCAGGGCTCTCCCTGCTCCAGCAGTGGGAGGTTCACTTTCCAGAGAGCAGTTTTCTTCCATGGCCTCCTCCAATTTAGTTCTCCCATTTTGTAAATAAATCAGAGAAAATTATTTTTTTTAAGTCACCTGAATAAATCCCCCACTAGAGAATTAAACACTATGTGTGCAAATCCTTGAGCAACTAAACAAAGAGTTTTCATTTCAAAAATCAATGCTGTTATACAGATGATAATTATGATTTTAATAAAATCTCTCCCCTATTTGACACAATTTCAGCAAATGAGAAATGTGCCAAGCTCTGGAGTAAAAAATGACTAGGTTTTTGCTGAGTATTACATGTTTTTTCACAAAGGAAACTAGAATTTTACACACCTTAATCCCATTTATCCTGCAATTGGAGCCCCAAAAGCTCACATTATTATGGTCTGTGAAGGTTCTAGAGGTAAATAGTGGCCAGAACTAAGCATTTCACTGAAAAATAGGCCCCTTTTCCCAAATTGAGAGGCACCAGAATTACCTACCAAAAATTGGATCAATTCTTGGATAAATTCTTTAATAAAAACCAGAATTATAAACTGATGATGGCAGAAATAACAGAGAACTGATGTTCTGGAAAGGATTTGGGGACAGTGAAGGAGAACTCATTTCTAGGTTGGAGTCAGTTTAAAACTAATATTTTTCCAGGTATTTTCAGTGTTATTTTCTTCCTTTGCTCTCACAGTTCCATCATCATTTCCCAAGACTCCACAGGAATTGGGGCCAGAGAGAATAAAACAACTCAGATCCTCCAAAATCAGTTCATTAGAAAAAAAGTATGATGTTGACAGAGAAATGACCAAGTCCTGCCTAAATATGGTTGGAATTCTAGTTATCCCTGGATTTTGCTTATCCTGTTGTAATATTGATTAAGGTTTTTTTCCTAAAATGTTGGTACTGACCACCAGCATATTCAGGTTCAGTGTTGGATAAAATAACATTCAAAAGATGAAAACAGAATTTAACTTATCCAAACAAAACAAATTCAATAGGACAAAACAAAAATAATATGGAAAAAATTAGGAATGGCTGGAGCTAAAATCAAGAGAGATTTTTAATCCTTCATCTTTAACATCTTTAAAGAATAATCTCTGACAAAATTGACACTTGACTGGTACCTTGAGGTTTTTTTAATGTCAGAAGGCAAACTTCTGTACAAACAAGAATATTCTGAATTAGCAAAATAGAGAATATTCAGTAGTTTTGCATTCATGGCACTGAGTATCCAGCCCTGAATCCTTTGTCTCTCTACCTTTATTCCTTAAAAAAATAACAGCACTTTTCATATCTGATTTTGATATATTTTAAAAAATCTTCTTGCACTTTCACAGTGAAAAACAAATTGAAGAAATATGCTTTATTTAAGGAAAGTATATATTATATTTTGCTTAATTACTACCAGGAAACAAAGAACATGAATCCCTCTTTTCCATCTTATCCCTCTCACCCCATTTCTTCTACTAAATAAATAAATAAATTTTAAAAATAAAATAAAATAACATAAAATAAAATAAAATAAAATAAAATAAAATAAAATAA
Source organism: Calyptomena viridis (assembly GCA_013390005.1). Classification (NCBI taxonomy): domain Eukaryota; kingdom Metazoa; phylum Chordata; class Aves; order Passeriformes; family Eurylaimidae; genus Calyptomena; species Calyptomena viridis. The sequence continues at coordinate 169,037 of WEIV01014067.1, forward strand.
AATAAAATAAAATAAAATAAAATAAAATAAAATAAAATAAAATAAAATAAAATAAAATAAAATACAATACTGCTAAATTTTGGTCTTGTTACTGGAGATTTCAAAGAGACTCTGCCAAATATTCCACCACACCAGAACCTCTGTCCTTATTAGACACCACAGAATCAAGGCATATCTGGAAATTTATCTTAGTGATTTAAACACTATTTTCTTGATATCAAATGAGATAAAGGGGCTATTGCTAAAGACCAAACAATCAGCCAGGTCATTTGTTAACGGAAGTGCAGTTCTTTCTCTGTCTTTGAAAATTCCATCTATCTTCAGCCTGGATTATTTTAAAATTGTGTTCATTTTAAAATCATTAGTTTGAATATTTCATATGAAAAGTAGGAAACATCTCCTTAATGAAGGAAAGGTATTTGCAAGAGATAACATTGCCATTAATGAAGTCTAATTAGAGATTCATTTGAAAAATAATCTCCTGTACTAATTTATCAGGGAAAGCTAATAGAGTTCTAACTTGAGACAAAAATAGTTCTTTGGAGTTTTATAAATGCTCTTGTCTAAGTTAACTATTTCTGTTATTCACAAAAAATAAATTTGTGTGTTAGAAACTTGACTGTTAAATAAAGAAAGTCATTGTATGCTGCACATTATTTTTTTCAAGCTATTTTTGTGAAAGGGGTTGTTGTGTTTTTCACATTTTAGGTTTTAAAATCAAATATTGTAAATTTTGTTCCCATTTGAGACATCCCATTACTCTCCCTTAATTTCTCTGGATATCAAAGATTCCATATTTCTCTACAGATAACAAGGATTGGTCTCATAATGTATAATGTCAATTTAACTTCATTCCCAGTGTTTCTTCTTCCACGTGAGCCCAATGACAAAACACAGTTTTATTCTCCCATTTGGATGCTGGAATTCCATCCAAATCCTCTGCTGCCCTGGACTGGGATTCTGCCCATGACTAAGATTATTTTACACACTGTTGGAAGGTCACAACTAACTCCTCTTTGCTGCCTGAAATGCTCTGAAAATCCCTCAAGAGAAAAAAGAGGGATCAGTCTGGAAGGGCCACTAGTCAGGGTGAGGAGGTGGAGACACAAGAGGAACAGGGATGAGTGGGGAATACTGGGAACATCCCCAGTGAAAACCAGCACTCTCCAACTGCTCCACTTCCAGGAGAAGGGCTGGATCAACTCCTCCAAGGAGAAAAATTCCTCTCAGAAGAGACAGGAGAGAAACTTTTCAGCTGAAGGCTGAAGTGAGGTGGGACCTGCAGGTCATGGGGCTTCTGAGATGAGAGGGAAGAACTTTTGGGGAGTGGTGTTGTGGAGATGGATGGGACTTACATGGGATATATGGATGCTCCAAAGGCAGATTGGACACGGCTTGGAGCAACCTGGAGGTGGTTGGCTCCCTGTCCATGGCAGGGGAGTGGGAACTGGGTGGTCTTCAAGATGCTTCCAGACCATTCTGGGATTCTTTGATTCCAAAAATGGACCAAAGGTGTGGAAAGAGAGGGATCGAGGTGGTTTGGCAGGAGCAGAGGTGGGAAAAGAGGGCCAGGGGGTGAAAGGGATCAGCTGAATGAATGTGAGGAGGTTGCAGATAGGTGTGTTCACCTCCCAAGAACATTGTTTGTCTCCCAAGCCCTGCTCCTTGGAAGTGTCCCTGGATCCTCACTCCACCCTGTTTCTGCCCTCTGGGGGTGAGGGCTGGGCTACCAAACCTCCACCTGAACGAGCCAACAGGCAGAAAGCTGACAGCCCACAGCTGCACCTGGCCCAGGAACCTGGGCTGCTGTAGGTGCCTCAAGGGCAGGGGACAAGTTTTGGCTGGAACTGCAGGGGTGTCCACACGTCCAAACACACCCACCCCCCTCCAGAACACTGTCAGCAGCACAGCTCTGCTCAGCTCCAGAGCAACACTGGACTGGATTCCCTGTGTGTGTGGGGGGAAGATTGGTAGGTGGATAAAAGTCAATGGGTAAATGGGGCTGGAAAAAGGCACCTTTTCCTTCCTGGAGGGACCTGAGTCGTGTCTTCACATCTTGGGAACCTGCTGGGAGCACCAGTTCAGCTGAACTGGGAGCCAAGTGAGGTTGTGTCTCTCAGTAACTGCTGGACTCAGAGACCTCTGGCACCACCCAGAAGCTTGTTTTGATGTGATAAATTACAATGATTATAACAGATCTGATGTTATGTGAATAATTTCCATAATGATGTCTGGCAAACAAAAAAAAAAAGAGGAAGATTTGAACATCCTATTGATTATTTCTGCCTGTTGCTGAATTATCTTCTCTAATGGGCCCTGAGATTCCTCCTGATGTAACAGATTTGGGATATGATTAGAACATTATTAGGAAAAAGTATTATAAACAGCTTTCTACAGAATAGAAAATGAACTTCATGGTGTATCAACATCTTCATTTTAGGAGGAATTTTGCAGGTGAATAATTTTTGTTGTAATGTGAAGGAAATGGAGACAAATGTCCTCTAGGACCTCTCTGCACTGGCGTTTGAAAACACACATGTGAGCTGTGTATTTTAATTTATAGATCCATATCCCAATTGGATGAGGCTTGGACAAAACTGGTGTAGTGGAAGGTCCACTACAGGGACCTTTTACACTACAAGGACTGCAGGGGGTGAAATAAATGATCTTTAGAGTCCAAACCACTCTGTGATTCCATATGTATGAGGAAATTCACTACATAAATTAATATTTTAAACAAAAAAAAGTATTGATTCCTTCCATATTTATATTCCTCCTTAATTTGTATTTCTTTCTATTTAAAAATCTATTTTAATTTAATTTCTTTCAGTTTAATGTTTTCATTTGTATTTCTCTTATATTTATTTATTTTAATCATATACATTATTTTAATCAGATATATATTTTTAATCATATTGTGCTGATTAAGAGCTGTTTTCCAGACTTGACTTTTGTCAAGCTTGGAACCAAACTCATTACAAATTTTCAAATTATGATTGTGGTGCAACCCTTTAAACGAGAAAGGAAATGCATTTCCCTGTAGTTATAAACAGCCATTTCCACAAGAAAACTGGGAGAAAAAGCAGGATCCATCAGGCTTTTATGGCTTTGCTGTCCCAGGAAATCCTGTGCTCCACCAACCTGGAGGTCAGTGTTGATGGTTCCTTAGAAAAGCCTTCAACCTTTCAACCTTCAACCTTTAAAAAGGAATAAAAACGGATTCAAAAGGGTGTGGTTGGGCTTTCCTGGCCTTTTTTTGTTTGATTTCTTTTATAGCAGAATTAACCAGATCAATTGTAACACCACCAGTATGACAAAAAGTCTTTTATCTCCCCCCTGGTTCGTTTTTGGATGCTCAAGAATGAGCTTTTGAAGAAAAACAAAAACTTGCCATTGCACTGTAACTTAAATTATCCCAGAATTCCGGAATATGCTGCGTTGGAAGGGAATCACAAGGATCATTGAGTCCAACTCCTGGCCCTGCACAGGCCCATCCCTCTATTATAGTATATGATGGTAATTTCTAATATGAATTTCCAGGCAGAGTGCAGTGATTCCAAGCATGGAAAGATACCTGGAAGAGCTGGGATTTTTTACAGAACACTTACCACAATAAAACACCTGTTCAAATGCCAGATTTTCACTTTAATTTTTGGTTTTGCCTTTCCTTAAAGTCATTGCCATAAAGTTAAGATACACAGTTTCCTGGATTAACCCTTAGAAACGTATTTTATCTTTATTAGAGGGGAAATGATGAGGTGCTAGGAACTCTAGGTAAGGGAAAATGTCCTTTATTCAGTGTTTAAGTGGTACAGTTCCTTGCAAGTGGCACTGGTACACTCAGCTCTAACCCCTTAGTTTTGGAAATGGAAAACTCAGCTGAAAATCAGCCACAACCAAAATAATCACCAGCTGTAATATTTAAGGTAAATTAATAGACTATTAAGCCATTTAATTAGCAAGGATATCTGCTCAAATGTATTGCCATTCCTCTTCCAGAGATTTTTATTTCTGATCTCCAGGTTTTGGCTCTGTTGGAGTCAAAAGAGCCCCAACAAGAAGGATTGAGAGCAGGGCACAGATGTGGAAAGGAAGGTGTGGGCACAGCCTCAGCCTGAAGAAGGTTTGGCTCCAGAACTGACCATCCCAGACTGATTTGGCTTGGGAGGGACCTTAGAGCTCACCCAGTGCCCCCCCTGCCATGGGCAGGGACACCTCCCACTATCCCAGGTGGCTCCAACCTGGCCTTGGACACTTCCAGGGATCCAGGGGCAGCCACAGCTTCTCTGGGCACCCTGTGCCAGGGCCTCCCCACCCTCCCAGCCAACAATTCCTTCCCAATATCCCATCTGTCCCTGCCCTCTGGAAGTTGAAGCCATTCCCTGTGTCCTGCCCCTCCATTCCATTGAAATAGTCTCTCTCCATGTTTCTTGTAGCTCCTCCAGCTCCTGGAAGGCCACAATGAACTTTTCTCCAGGCTGAACATTCCCAGCTCTCCCAGCCTTTCCTCCCAGCAGAGCTGTTCCATCCCTCTGATCATCTTGGTGCCTCCTCTGCTCTCTCTCCAACAGTTCCACGTCCTTCCTGTGCTGGAGATCCCATATAAACTTATATTGGCCTGGAGGACACCCAAATCCACCTAAAAAAAGGTAAAATTTACAGATTCCAGCGATTTGTCTCTGTCTGAGCTCCTCCACTATTCAACAAACCAGTGGTGTCTGAATAAAGGATGGTTTATTTCACAAGCCCTTCCTTCTGGCAAGCACTGAACAGGCTGCACTGGTGGAGTCCCCATCCCTGGAAGTGCCCAAAAACATGTGGAAGTGGCACCTGGGGACAGTGGTGAACATGGTGTTGGGTTGATGGTTGGACTTGATGATCTTAAAGTTCTTTTCCAATTTTATTGTTGCTGTGACTCTAAAGGTTGTGGAGAAAAAAGGAAGAAATATTTCCAAGTCAGTCAAATTAGAAGAGAAAAATGGAATTCAAGTAGGTTTTCATTAGGGCCCTCAAAGACATTCCAGTTGTTGCTTAACTCATTTCCACAACCCACACATGTGTGGAATTCAGCAAATATTAGAGACTAAAATGAGCTTTGGTCTTGGTTCTATTGGTAAAATCTTCCTAATTTTTAAAAAAAACAACTTCTCAGCTCTATCAGTTTTGCAATTGCTTTCCAGTTTGCATAATAAACTCTTGGAGCTGCAAATAAATCTAAAATAGCCTTATGAGACTGTTCAAAGATTGGCTCCCATCCTTTCACAGGATTTTTATCATGGTCAATAAGTCATTATTAAACTTATTGCAAGTATATCAGGAGTTCTATTCCCAGAGGAGTGAGCAGCACATGGAAAAAATGGGGAAAGAGTTTGCTTTTCCAAAGAATTCCTTCTAAATTTAAATCAGGGATACTAAGCAGTAACAACACAAGATAAAATTGGCATATCAAACATGATAAAGGGATGAGGACAAGCCTTTAATTGCCATGAGCACATATGAATACCCTTGGTTATATTATTTCTCTTCCCTTTTTTCATTTGCGAAATACATTCTGCAAATATATTTGACAAAAAATGTTTGTTGGTGGGTTGAAATTGGTATTGAAATATGAACTTGATTTTCAATTCCATTGTAATTAGAATAATAATAGTTCATGCAACAAAAAACCAGCAATTTTTACTCAGGTTCATTGCATTTTTCCTCGAGGAGCTAATTTCTGAATATGCCAGGGATGATTAAATGGAAAACCTTGGAATATTATTCTATAACTCACCTCAATCTGCAGCACTTTTATAAACAGCTTCTTCTGACAATCTTTTTCTTCCAATGGACATTCAGGACAGAAAGATGTAGAGCAGAGTCTCAACCCAAAATATTTATTTCAAAATACTGAGAAAGAATGATTTGCTGCCAACTACCTCAGATTCCTGACAAAAAAACTTCTAAAAATGAGTTGAAATTTTGATTTCTCACATGTCTCAGAATAGGGAAGAGAGATGTAAAGATTTCCAAGGACATCTACGGGTTGTGTGAGGACATTTGGTTTAGGATTTCTTGATCAAAAATTGATTTTTCCTAAACTGCTCAATAACATTTCTTTTCTGAATTAAACAAAGAGGGATAAAACATGATCAAAAATTGCTCACCTGTTCATACTTTTGATGTCCATCACTGAACTCTTGTCACCGATCTTTCCTTGGGGAGGGAGAAGAATTATCCTTAAGAAAAATTGCAATTTAGCCTCAGGCATGAGCCTGAGTTGGGATTCATCAGTTCCTTTCCAACCACAACCTTTACTAGTTTCATGTCCTGAACAAACCAGTTAATTCTCTGTTTTAATACCTCCCTTATTTTCACATTAACAATAAGACTCATTATATTTATATTCGTGCAGCATTTTTGAATCTGATTCATTGTAGGAACTACAACCCACTTTGAATTCCAGGGAATATAATGAAATTATAAACTAAATTACCTTCAGTTCCCAAATAATGGTGCTGTTTTCTCCCAAATGGGAAGGTGTTGTGAGCAGAGGAATCTCCCCAATGTATCATTTACTGGAAAACCCGAAAGTTTCTTGTTAAGACAGAAACTCCTGCAAATACAGACAGACTAATTCATCCAGCAAAGCTGCACTCAGTGCCAAGCTTCTTTCTTTCCAGAGGGAATGCTTTTCCTCATTTCCCAGTAGCACAGGTAGCTGGACCCGTCAGCTCCAAAATAGAGGCATTTGGGTGCCTAATTTTTGTGTGTATTACATCTATTTCATAGCCTGGAGTCATGCTGAACCTTTCTGAGCCTTCTTTTAAAAAGATTAATTGGGTTTATTCCTTCCAAAGGTTCTTCTGCAGGAATACAGTGAGTGCAGAAGTGCTCCTGTCCCTCTCACCACTGCACTGTTCTTTTATCCCAGAGGATGCACCGGATCCTTGGTGATCCTTCTCAGGAGTGTGGATTCTTCCTTGTGCCTTAGATTTTATACATGTTCCATCATTAAATATGGCCAAGGGACACCATTCCCAGAGTTTTACTGCCTCAGTTCATCCAGCACTGAGAACCCAAGGCAGGGGATCCCCTTATTTGACAAGAATAATTTGGAATAGACAATTGTGTTGTTATTAGCTGTTTTAGAGGGAAGGAATAGAAGGAATCCTGCCAACTCCACTCCAGCAGAGACACTGCTGCTGGAGCTCAGCTTTTTTCTTTGTCTGGACCCTCCTTGGACACTAAGCTGAGCTTTAAGGGCACTCAGGGCCTTGGCCAGAGGAAGAACTTTTGAGGGGAAGATTCTTTTAGCAGTTCCCTGCTTGGGCTCTTCCAATCCTGCTGCATCTGGAACTTAAGGGTTAGTTCCCCTCAAGCTGAACCATAAACCTGTCCTTAAGCCTGACACTAACCCTTTCCTAAGCCTTTGCCTGAGAGCCCAGGCCCAGCTTGGAGGCAAGATTTCTCAGTGGAGGTTTTGTGGTGGTTTCTGCCTCTGGCAGCCCCGTGACTGGCAGGAGTGACTTGAGCTCTAGAGCTTTCTTGCTTTCAAGACTAAGCCTAAACTAAGCTTTTAAACCATTACCAAAGACAAGATTCCACAGCTGTTGTTCTCAGGACCTTGGGATTTATTTCCTGTCCATAAATTGGTATTTTCTGCTCAGGTTGGCTCCTGCCAAAGCCCTCAGGCCACTGAGCAGGGAAAGGAATTCTGGAGGGTTGATCCTCCTGATTCCAGCTGTGACTCTGCATCTGGGCCAAGTCTAACTGAGCATCTCCATGGCCCCAACCACATCTGTGCTAATTATCCAGCATGAACTGTGCTGGAAGTGTGGACTAAGTTAAGCTCAGGCTTAAAAATGGATGGTTTTTACAGAATCCCAGCAGATTCTGAGTTGGAAGGGACTCACAAGGGTCATTGATGGGAAGGAATTCCTGGCTGGGAGGACAGGAGATTGAACCCCTGACTTTGGCATTTTCAGCACTAAGTTTTACCCCACTGAGCCAATTTTTGTGTTTGAAGGGATAATCATTAAGAACTCAACGTTAGCACAAATTTTTGCTAATGAGTGAACTTAAGAAAGGTTTGGTTTGGGTTTTTTAAAGATTAAAACCATCTGGTGAATCCCATCACAATGATCTAGATGATAAGAATATGTTTAGTTACAACTTCCTATTAAAGCCCTGCCAGTTATTTATACTGGTTTTAATCCACAAAACAAAAACTCCTGTCATCACCTGACCAAGCCAACATTTTTTTCCGCAAATTTAATACTTTTCTCCTAAAATCCTCCATGTGCCTTGGGTTCCATAGCAGCACAGTGGTAGATTCTTGGACATTCTTGTTTGCATATTTCACAATAGAAATGCAGCTTTTGTGGTGATGATTAGTGGGGTTTTTTGTGCAAGGAGTTGTTGCACTGACAGTGTGACATTGCTGCTGAGTGGTGCAGAAAATGGCTCTTCAAAAATTGATGCAGCTTATCAGCTCTGAATAAATGCTTGAGCAGGTGTGTCTTCATGATGAATGTTTAACTAGAGTATAAAATTAGTTGGTTTTCTTTTTTTTCCTTGTTGCTTTTCTTTTTAATATTTAGGTTGTGGGATCATTTTGATGAATGAGGAAAACCAGAGAATAATGTAAGTGGAATTAAAAAAGATACAATTACACAAAAACTCCTGGAATAGGGGAGTTGGGAGCTCAAACCAGTGAATGAGTTGTGTTGTTTTGTGGGCAGAAAGCACAACTATAAATGAAAATTGCTGCTTTACCAATCATGTTGTATTTTTCTGAATCTTCTAATGTTGAAATCCATTTTTACTACTTTTTGATTTGTTTTTTAGAGGCCAATTAATCTCAGAGCTATTGATTATGTGAAAAGCTATTTCAGAATGATTCCTTTAGCTCCTAAGGAAAGTGGATCAGTGATTTCACCACAAAGAAATAAAGGTGGGAAGTCAAAGTTTGAATTGTTCTGACACTTCCAAAGCCACATCATGGCCTACATTACAAGTCCATTGGCCTCAAATCAAAGCAGGGCAGGGAGAGATGGGATATTGGGAAGGAATTCCTGGCTGGGAGGGTGAGGAGGCCCTGGCACAGGGTGCCCAGAGAAGCTGTGGCTGCCCCTGGATCCCTGGAAGTGTCCAAGGCCAGGTTGGAGCAACCTGGGATAGTGGGAGGTGTCCCTGCCCATGGCAGGGAGGGAACTGGATGCCTTTTAAAGGTCTTTTCCAACCCAATTTATTCCATTATTCTATCTCATCTTCTATTTTTTAGGGAGAGTTTTGTGATTTTGAATAAGTTTGTGTTTCGTCAATAGAGAAGAAAGGATCCTAAGAGGGAAAAGCAAGGTGTTTTCACCATCTTTCTCCAGCCCTTAACCATCATCTAATTTTTCTCAAATTTGGTTTTCATCTCTTATACCTTCACATGTAGCATGTAGTCATGGAATCCCATGGTCATCTGGGTTGGAAAGGACCTTAAAGCCCATCCATTCCCACCCCTGCCATGGGCAGGGACACCTCCCACTATCCCAGGTTGCTCCAACCTGGCCTTGGACACTTCCAGGGATCCGGGGCAGCCACAGCTTCTCTGGGCACCCTGTGCCAGTGTTCACACTCAGCAGCACATTTTCCTTCTTTATATCAAGTCTAAATCTACCCTTTTTTAGCCTGAAACCATCACCCCTTGGCTGCTGCTGCCACTCTGACACTCGGCCCTTGGGTGGCTCTTCCCAGAGGAGGCTGAAATGCAGAGAGGGGAGGACAGATTGTTTCCCCAGGAATGGAAACTGGGAGAAGGTAAGGCAGCAGAAGCCTTGCTCTGTTGATTCAAGTTGAATATTGTTAAATTCCAACAGGGCTGTTCAGTGAAAGTTGGTTTTCCTCCCCATTTCCATTAATATTTTTGCTAATACCACCAGAAAGAAGTAAAACCCCTTCAAAGAAGGATTTTATGTATGCACACGGAGTGCCTTGACTTCATTTCTGAGAGTAAAAAACCTCCTAATTAACAGTTTAATATTGCTTTTGTTATTTCCTTTATGATGCTCATAATTGCATTGCTGATTTTTAATTAAACACGCATTTTGTGAAATATGGGGCATAAATAACCCTGGTGAGGCCTCCTTTTCATAACTATTCATCATTCATTTAGTTGGGACAAAGGGCAGTGGAAACAATTACTGCAATGTGCTGATACAAGGCAGAGCAGAGCACAGGAGACTGCACAGAGCATCTCATTGTCTGATTAATCCACTGATGGATTTACAGTGCTCCCTGTTTGAACAGAGAAGATAAATTTACTGTTGTCCTTATTCCTTAGTATTAAACCCAATATCCTAATTATTTCTGGCAGGTATTACTTTGGCTGTTCATGAACAGAACATTTATATCCTTGCTGTCATTTTTCCTTCACTGGGACTTCTTGTCCTGCTTTTGCTGTAAAGCAAAAAACTGGAACCTGGAGTTGTGTGTCCAGTTGACTGATGAGATATTTCAATACTTTATTACAATCTGTGAGTCTGGGTGCCATGCAGAGCTTGGAGATGGACAGATAAATTATCTGTAATTAATGAGATTCAATCACCTTTTGGAATACAGGGAGCAGTTTCTGTGTTCAATATATTTGAATTTTGTGTGATTGTGTTCTGTGAAATGTTTCAGGTTCCAGCACTGGTCTGTTCAACCCAGAAAGAAGAGGTCACAGAGGTGCCACAGATTTGATCTTGCTTTACATTTTAAATATGAGTAATTTTCAAAATAATACATATATTCAAAAGAGTGTAATCTACTTTCAGCCTGGAGATTGAATATTACATAGTCTATTATAATAAATATATCTACTATATGGATTATACAATATGTATATAAAATATTTATAAATGTTATCTATTCATATGGTATAGAATATGAATATAAAATACTCATATTACCTATTCATTCTGGAAAGGAGAAGCTGTGGGGTGACCTTATTGTGGCCTTCCAGGACATGAAGGAGCTCCGAGAGTTGCAGAGGGACTTGGGACAAGCAATGGAGGGACAGGCCACAGGGAATGGCTTCCCACTGCCAGAGGGCAGGGAGAGATGGGATATTGGGAAGGAATTCCTGGCTGGGAGGGGGGGGAGGCCCTGGCACAGGGTGCCCAGAGAAGCTGTGGCTGCCCCTGGATCCCTGGAAGTGTCCAAGGCCAGGGTGGAGCAACCTGGGATAGTGGGAGGTGTCCCTGCCCATGGCAGGGGTGGGAATGGATGGGATTTAAGGTCCTTCCAACCCAAACCACTTTCCTGGTTTCTTTTGCTTAAAACATGTCCATGGCTGAAACCAGCTCCAGCTTTGGCTTGGCTTTGTACAGTTGTAGAAGCCATTGTTATACAGATTTTGTAATTACTAGGGAGGAATAATTATCATTGTGTGTAGAAACAACTGCACTAAAGGCAGACATACACTGGGGAGGTGGTTTTCTGTGTTTGGAAGGAGAGTTATCTGAGCCTGAATACTAAAATATGACCAAGGAGATTAATTATTCTAGAAAATGGTCAGGTTTTCCTTCCTGTTGTAGGTGTTTCCAAATGAAAGGCTTTTTGGTTGGATAATTTGAGAGAAGCATTTCTGGATCCACCCTCTGAGAGGAGCTGCTTGAGAACATTCTTCCTGAGAGAGAACAATTCCATAAGTTAAACACTGATTATTAGAGAACAAAGCGTTGGGGGGAAAGTTTTCTGAGAGGGATTTTTACAACCCTTCAAAAAGAGACTGATGGAAAAAAGACTTCAAATTTGGGCAGAGTTGTACCCAGAGTCCCAAAGCTGAACATTCCCCTGTAGAAATCTTGCTCTTGAATATTCCCCCCCAGGCTTTGTGTTTCCAGAGGAAACGTTATATAAGTTAAATGAGTTACAGCCCTGCTTGGATTGATGGTGTCTCAACCCTTTGTTGAATTGCAGGTGCCTCTGGGAATAAAAGTGCAGAATTAATTCCTTGTTCTTGGCTTTTCCTCCTGTTCCAGGCATCTGCTGGTTTTATGGCTTGTCCCAAGCATTGCCAAACATCTGGCAGCTTCCCTGTATGGAAAAGTCTCCAAGTTGTATTGAAAACTTTCTCTCAGTTTTCATTCCAAGCTCTTTATGGAGAAGGGAGAATCCAGTTCCATAACTCACAGGTCAAACTGAAACACTGGGACAGATGGCTCAGAGCTAGTGCCATGTTTACATACTTATACACCACATATTATAGATAAATATATATATTTATATATAGTAAGTATTTGATATATATTTATTTTACATATTTATATATATTTGTATAACATATATATGTTATATATATTCCATTTAAAACATTTTAGATATTTGTATATATGATATTGTATTATTATATGCTATTTTATTATACGTGGTATATTATATTATATTCTATTTATTATATATGATATAATATATTGACATATAATTTATATATAATTATATACAAAATAAAACCATTTTTCTTTCAGATTCAGCAGATTGGTCCTTAAATTTAAAAGCAGTTCAATTCTGGATTTTTCTTAGCCAACTACACCATTTTGCTTCAAGCAGCAGGAAAATTAGGGGAGGAAATAAATTTGGCTTTGGAAATCAAAGTGGGCTGAACCTTGTTATGCTTCAAACATTTGACAGTTGGTAATTTCGTTTTAAAACATGATTATGTACAAAACTTGAATTGCAAAGGGACAACCCTGTCCCATGATGAGCATCCTGGTGCTGCTGATATTGGGAAAGTAAGGAAGACCCTGGAGATTCTCTGGACACCTGAACTCTGAAACAGTGAGGAAAAGCAGATTATTAAATCAATGTTGTTGTGGTTCCTGATGGCACAGAATTAAATCAGAGAACACCCAGTGTGGACTTGGATAATGTTTTATCAGGACTCTTTCTGGATGGAGACTGAGTGAAAATCCTTATTTTTTTCACAAGACCATCAGTGCTTAGATAATGTGTCACTGGGCTTTTATTCAGAACTATTTCAGACATTTCCTTTCCAATCAAAGCATCAATACTTTAATAATAATCTGCAGAAAAATGCAGTTTTCTGCCTGCTGTGGATCTGCTGTGAATGAAGGCATTGAAAATGTCATTTTTTAGCGTGCAAACAGTGAAATGGCAATTTGGAAGCAGATATTGGGCTGGAAAGAAATGCAAAAAGCAATTATTTTTACATAGTAAACATTGGTCCAACTTTAGCTAAACTTCAGTAGAGAGAGCTCTAAAATTCCCAAGAACATCTCTTAGTTCAAAATTATTTTTATTATTTATAATTATTTATATAATATA
>WEIV01014067.1:182351-216251 GCA_013390005.1 Calyptomena viridis
TTATATTTTATTATTTTTACATTCAGAAAAAATCTTGCTCTTTTTTGTTGTTGAAACTCTATTTTGGAAGATTGCAGTGTTCCCTTTTTTCCCTCTCTGTGTTGAACAATCCCAATTTATTCAATCTTTGGAAAAGAAAATCCAATGGGACAAAATGAAGCAGGAATTAAAAACATGGAGCTCACGGTAAAGAGAAACTCCAAATATCAACTTTGCCACTATTTAGTCTTTGGAAATGAAACTGAAAGAGCATTGAGTGGGTGTTGTAAGAGTTATCCAGATTTATCCATTAAAAATTCCAGATAAATATGTTGGAAACTGAGAAACAAGGCTAAGGAATGGCCATGAGCAAAATTCACAACAAATTCAAGTTAAAACATTGTAATTATTGGTCAAATGATTCAGTTGTTCAGATTTTGGAGACTGGAATCTCTCAGTTTAAATTCTTCAGTAACTGTAACTGTCTTTTTTTTCAGTATATTTTTTGTTTCAGGCTTTTTTTTTTTTGTTTATTTGGGATTTTTTTTTTCCTGTGTGTTTTTTAATTTGGGTTTTTTTTTTTTTGCCTTGTTTTTTTTTTTGTGTGGATTGGCTTTTTTTGTTTGGTTTAGATCAGTTGGTTGGTTGGATTTTGGGGGAATTTTTTTTGTTTGTTCTTGGTTTGGTTTGGTTTTTTTGTTTGGGATTTTTGTTAGGTTTTTATTTTGTTTGGTTTGTTTTTTCATTTGCTTTTTTGTTTTTTGGAGTTTCTTTGGTTTTTTTGGTTGATTTTTTTACTTATTTTTTTCTGTTTGTCTGTTTAGTTTTTGTTGTTTTGGTTTTTATTTGCTTTCATTTCAGGATTTTGTTTGTTTGGATTTGATTTCTTTTTTTTAATGTTTGTTTTCTAGTTTCAATTATTGTGGATTTTTTTCCAGCCCTATTTAAAACAAAAACTGGACACCAAAGGGATTCGATCCCTCTTTGTCCTTTCATGTCTCCAGGACATTTTTGGGAGCATCTCCTGAGAATTACTCCACAAAAAGAAGTTGAGCTCTTTTCCTGAATCTGAAACAGAGACTTGCTCTGAACCAACGTGATTATTCAGATTTTTTTAGCAGACAAAAGAGCTGCTGAATTGAATAAAAGAACCATTTCATTGTGATTTCTGGCAATACTGAAATTAGGGTTTATTTTCTGTTATTCCTCCCCTTGCAGTCAATCTCTGTTTGGTAACAATTTATTCTTCTGGGAGACACTAAAATCATGTCATTTCCTACCACTGCACTAGAAATTTATAATGATTATGACATCCCATCCTATTTACAATTTGTCTCTTGTGTTACAGTGGAGAAGGAATAAAAATCAGTCTGGAAAATCTTAATGGAATAGAATTTTATGAGAGAAATTTGAAATGAATCCAGATGCAGAGTGAAGAAAGTGACATTAAATTATCTAAACCACTTTTAATATTTTCTGATACACAGAATAGAGTTTTAGGCATAAAAATCTTCCTGAGTTTCCTAAAATTTCAAAAATCACCTCAGGGCTATCCAAGAAAAATCTGTACATCGAATCTTTTCTTCCTAAAGAATGTTTTCTTTAGTTATTCCCAAGTGACATTAATATTGATGTTGGAAATAAACTTGAATTAGTGCATTTGAAGGCTCAAAATCTATTTGAAATAGTTGATATATTTTAAAAAAATAGCCCATAATTCAAGTTCTCATGTTGTAAGACCCTTCCTTAGGGAATAAGTAATGGATTCATGATTTTTAAGCCACTACAGCCAAATAAACAGATAAATTCCAATCTCTTGAGGTCTTCCAAAAATGAGAGAATTAGGAATAAATAGAAAAATGGGAGCATTTCCTTCCATTCCTGCTCAGCAACAGTGAACTCAGGGTAGAAATATATTCCAAAAACATGGAAAAGCTGCTCTGGGCTGAAATATTTTCTGCTTTTGTTGCCAGTTTAATAATTCTGGGAAAGTATCATTCCTGAAACATTATCAGCACTGTGCTTTCAAGACTCATTTCAGAAGATAACTCAGAGTTATTGGGGTTAGAAATGACAATATTGCAAAGCTTGGTGAACTCACAGCAATATTTGTTTTTCCTTAACGTGGTCTAGAAGAATCAAAGCTCTTTTTTTCTGACTCTGTGTTTTATTTCACCTCTTGCATCAGTATTTTAAACCCTTGGTTGTCTTGTTTAAACAGATCCAGAATAATAAAACAGTCATTTTCCAGCAGCTTTGACTTCAGAAAACTCCTATTTCTTCATTCAGTTCATGTTGGGTTTATGATTTGTACTGAAAGTTGGAGTTAATAAAATTAGGGGAATAAATATCCTGACATTTATTAGATTCTTAAATAAATTAATGCTCCATGACCATAAGGAATATCCATTTTTATATTAAGAATAACATTAGGAGGAACCACTAAATTCACAAAATAAATCAATTTTTTCTTAAAACATGAGGCTGGACTGGGTTCTGCTCTGTAAATACCAGAAGCAAAGAGATCTGCCCTGCAATTACCTGTGTCAATTCACAAAGATAATTTGTGACAAACATTTGAATGGCAGCTCTAAAGAGTATTATGGAATATTGATTAAATTTTCCTCTGGAAAATAGTTCTATTTGCCAAGAGAAAATTAACAGGCCCAGGACTTGAACATTTCATGCAATATCTTTTTTTTTTTCCTCAGAAAACTTATTATAATGCAACTGTTTGTAGTGATATTTCTTATGTTAATGATGGAAATCAAGAGTGGAAAGAGAATTCTGAAATATATGAATATTTGGAATGAAGGTGATTCATTCCAACAAATGAAGCGTCTGCCTGAAAAGGAGATTTTTTGAACAGTTTTAACAGACACGGGAAGAAATGGAACCCCCCAAAATCATGGAACGGTTTGGGCTGGAAGAGACTTTAAAGCTCACCTTGTTCCAAGTCCTTTTCCATGGGCAGGGACACCTCCCACTGTCCCAGGTGGCTCCAACCTGGCCTTGGACACTTCCAGGGATCCAGGGGCAGCCACAGCTTCTCTGGGCCCCCTGTGCCAGGGCCTCCCTACCCTCCCAGCCAGGAATTCCTTCCCAATATCCCATCTCTCCCTGCCCGCTGGCAGTGGGAAGCCATTCCCTGTGTCCTGTCCCTCCAGCTCTTGTCCCAAGTCCCTCTCCAGCTCCTGGAGCCCCTTTAGGCTCTGGAAGGGGCTCTAAGGTCTTCTTGCAGCTTCTCTTCTCCAGGTGAATATTCCCAGCTCTCCCGGCCTCCAGGAAAATAAAATGGTTCTATTAAAGCCAAACATATTGTAGAAAAAAACCCCAACAAAACAAACAAAACCCACAAACAAACAAAGAAAGAAAAATTAAAAAAAAAGAACTAATAGCAAGTTTTCTGGAGTCTTGATGCTTAAATTCAACCCTATTTAGTCTCAAGCAGAGAAAGGTTGACCTAGACATGGAATGATGGTCTAGACATGCAGTGAGACCCAGGTGACCCAACTGATGTTCCCACATCCAGCCATGAGAACATCCCACTGCCATCAGACCAGCAGCCCCCATCTCCCCTGATTCTCCAAGGCTTCAAACATCACATCTCCTGCCTTAGTCCTGTTACTAAAAGGCTACAAATCTTTGAAAGAATGGTGAAAAGAAAAAGGGCAGTTATAATTAAAATAAACTTGAATAATACAATTAAATATTATTATAATTATAATATTATAATATTATCTATTAATATGTAATTAAAATTAAACTTCTGTGGATAAAATTAGAAAGTTCTTCAGCATATCCCAGCACACAATAAAACAAGGAAGTATCTGGGAGTTGAACTCCTTTGAAAAGCTCAGACAGGTGATAATTTCAGCACATCAGTGAAAATCGGTGGGAAACAGCCTTTCAAATGCCAGGCAGCCTCATCCTTCAGTCAGAACGTTCCTCTTCCGATGGGTTTGTGGCTCAGAAATGGGAGGTGCTGCTCCTGAACTCCTGAACTCACCTCCCCGAGGCAATTAGAGATCACTGCCATGTGAGCATTAAAAGGATGGCACATCAGGCATTTCAAGCTCTAAACCCAAATTCCTGCACTCAGAAGACACTTCCTGCTCACAGTTAATTGTTACATTAATTAATATCAGCACTAAAAGGGCGAAACTTCCCACCCTGCTGTTCTGAACTGGCTGTGAGTACCAGTGTTGTGGGGGAAAGCTGTGTATTAGTGACCGAAGGAGGAGAGAAAACCCCAAAGTGATGCCAAAGACAACAACTGCTCCCCACCGAGCAGCCGAGGAGCAGCCCCTGAGCAATGGGACACGCCGACCCCCGCTCACCCCCCCAGATTTCCTGCTGGGCACGGTGTCCTGTCCCCTGGGATGTCCCTGGGTTTGTTGGGCTCAGCTGTCCTGGCTGTGTCCCCTCCCTACCCCTTGGGACCCTCAGCCAACTCTCGGGGGGTGAGGGACAGCAAATGCTGGGTGAGCACAAACAGCAACCGAAACATCGGCGTGTAACCAGTGAGTTATCAGAGTAATTAGTGATCTGTCAGAGTAATTAGTGATCTGTCAGAGTAATTAGTGATCTGTCAGCGTTATCAGTGATCTGTCAGAGTTATCAATGATCAGAGTTATCAGTGATCTATCAGAGTTATCAGTGATCTGTCAGAGTTATCAGTGATCCGTCAGAGTTATCAGTGATCAGAGTTATCAGTGATCCGTCAGAGTTATCAGTGATCAGAGTTATCAGTGATCTGTCAGAGTTATCAGTGATCTGTCAGAGTTATCAGTGAGCTATCAGAGTTATCAGTGATCAGAGTTATCAATGAGCTATCAGAGTTATCAGTGATCTGTCAGAGTTATCAGTGATCTGTCAGAGTTATTAGTGAGATATCAGAGTTATCAGTGAGCTATCAGAGTTATCAGTGAGATATCAGAGTTATTAGTGAGCTATCAGAGTTACCAGTGATCTATCAGTTATCCTTGAGCTATCAGAGTTGTTAGTGGTCTATCAGAATTCTCAGAGAGTTACCTGTGGTCTATCAGAGTTAGCAGTGAGCTATCAGTGTGTTAGTTAGCAGTGTGTTATCAGAGTGTTATGGGGGTGTTATTGGTGTTATCAGTGAGCTGTCAGTGAGTGATCACTGTTATCAGTGAGTTATCAGTGTTCCCCAAAGCGTTATCAGTGGATTAGCAGTGTTATCAGGGATTTATCAGAGAGTTGTCTGTTATCAGAATGTTATCAGAGTTGTTAGTGTTAGAATTATCAATGTTATCAAAGTGCTATCAGTGAGTTATCAATGAGTTATCTTCGAGTTATCAGTGAATTATCAGTGAACTATCAGTGTGCTATCAGTGTGCAATTAGTGAGTTATCAATGTATTATCAATGAGTTATCAGTGAGTTGTTATCAGTGTGCTACCAGTGAGTTATCAGTGTGCTATCAGTGTGCAATCAGTGAGTTATCAGTGAGTTATCAGCGTGCAATCAGTGTGCAATCAGTGAGTTATCAGTGTGTTATCAGTGAGTTATCAGTGTGCTATCAGTGAGTTATCAGTGTGCTATCAGTGNCAGAGTATTATCAGTGTGTTATCAGTGAATTATCAGTGAACTATCAGTGTGTTTTCAGTGTGCAATTAGTGTTATCAGTGTATTAGCAATGAGTTATCAGCGAGTTGTTATCAGTGTGCTATCAGTGTGCAATCAGTGAGTTATCAGTGTGCTATCAGTGTGTTATCAGTGTGCTATCAGTGTGCAATCAGTGAGTTATCAGTGTGCTATCAGTGTGTTATCAGTGTGCTATCAGTGACTTATCAGTGTGCTATCAGTGAGTTATCAGTGTGCTATCAGTGAGTTACCCACACCGTTCCCAGCCCCAATCCCAAGCACAGCCCCAGGCAGGACTGACTCCAGCCAGGCCCAAGGCAGTGCCTGCTCAGTCCCTGGCATCCTTCAGTCCTGGGCCCAGGAAGGTCAGGCTGGAATCCTCCCTGCCAAGGGAGGTGGGAAGCACATACTGAACATATCAAGACCCATGTTATCCCCAGACATCTTCACAAACACACCACGTGTGTATCCATTGCTTTACTCTTAAATAATTCTCAATTATACATTTTTTCTTAAGTAGTTCCAAATAATACATTTTTCATAACTCCACAACAAGTTCCACCCTTTCATTAGGACTTGATCCTAACCCTTCATTGACTGCAGGTTCCATCTCCTTCCTTCTCCCATCTTCCTCATTTGTGCTTCTTGTTCTCACAACACTTCCTCCCCTCTTGGAAAGGAGGATCTCTTTTTATCTAAATATCCCCACATTTTGAATCTTTTTTTTTTTTTAATTTAAGGCATTCAGGAGGATTAGTCTGTTTGTAACTACCTGTGCTCTATTTTCCTTAGTAAAGTGATTGTACCATAGCCTGTTCCAAGCTGTCAAGATCCCCATTCCAGGGAGATCTGTGCTACCAATGCAGGAGTATTCTGCTCCTCTTGGATATCTTGTTTTGTCTTTGGAATTCTCCTCACAACTTCATCTCAATCTGATAATACATCAAGCAGCAAGAAATCTAATAAATCATCTTGTCTGTTGGTCTAATTAATAAGCAGAGCTCGGCTGGGAAAAAAATGGGGTGGAATTCCTCCAGTGCTGTGTTACAGATGTCCTGGGAGGGGAAAGGTTCCCTTTGCCATTGTTTTCCTTCTTTTTCTTGGATAAGGGCTGATGGAGGGTAGATTTAGATGGGATATTGGGAAGGAATTCCTGGTTGGGAGGGTGGGAGGCCCTGGCACAGGGTGCCCAGAGAAGCTGTGGCTGCCCCTGGATCCCTGGAAGTGTCCAAGGCCAGGTTGGAGCAACCTGGGATAGTGGCATGAGATGCCCATGGAATAAGAAGAGCTTTAAGGTCCCTTCCCACCCAAACCATCCTGGGATTCTATGGAAAATAATCTTAATAACCTCTTTAAATTTGGCCTGAATGGCCTAGAGATGAAACCAGACCTAGTGGAACCTACAGCTCTCTGTGACCCAGAAACCCAACAAAAACCCACCCAAACGCATTAAAAAGTGTGAAGGAAACCTTTTTTCTTGCATAAGAAAGTGATGACAATAATGTTTATTTCCCTAACATGAATAAACCTTAATTTTATCTTTCTAACTGAAGCTGAACGAACAAAATTATTAAACTGAAATTAAACCTTCTCCTGGCACTGCTGTAACAGACATAACTGGGAGAGGAGGCAGGGAAAAATCTGTGATATATTCAAATATCAAACACCAAGTAGGAAAGAAGAAAAAAAACCCTCTCAGTTATTATTTCCCAGATTTGTGTCTCATTTAACCTCATTTATACATGCAATACATCCTACATTGAAACAAAGATTTTCTGCTCAGTTCTGATTTGTTCCCTTTGTTCCCACCCAGGAATTTAATTCCCATCAGCAGTTCACAAAGCACAATCTCACCATCATATTTTCATCAAATGGAAAACTAAGCTCAGAAATTCATAGAGGCTCAAAAACCTGGAATCTGTGGATAAATAAGAGATCTTTTTTAAGTTATAAAAAGTTCCTTGTGTAGCCCCTAAAGTAACAACTTTATGAGAGAATGAATGAAATTGTGGCATTGTCATATCCCTGCATATTTAACAGATCCTGAAGGATATTTAGCTGATGCAGATGGTTTGAAATGTTTAAATTAGATGCACATTTGAGTCTGACAGGGAAGAAATATAAAACTCAGATGTTTCCAGTACGTGGAAATACAGAAGTTGGTGCAGACAGGAGGGGCTCAAGCGTTGTATCTTCTCACACCTTGGGACAGTTTTGTCTCAGAAACAGGGGAATTAATTTGTATTTTCATTGGAGTGCTTTGCATTAACCAAAAAAATGAGGAAAGAGATATGTGAGGAAATAATGAGGAAAGTGCGCCTTAATCCATGGCTGTACCTGCTGGCAGGATGTTGGGATGGCAGAAGGGTTTGGAGAGCAGGCCTGGGACAGGGACTCCCACACTAAAACAGGGATGCTCAATGCACAATATGGAATCACAGAATTCCAGAATGGGTTGGGAGGGACCTTAAATCCCATCCAGTGCCACCCCTGCCATGGGCAGGGACACCTCCCACTATCCCAGGTTGTTCCAACCTGGCCTTGGACACTTCCAGGGATGGGGCAGCCACAGTTTCTGTGGGAATTCCAGCCCAGCCCCTCCCCACCCTCCCAGGGAGGAATTTGCAGCCCTGCAAATATATTTTATCCATTTTTCATAACCCCTCTGTTAGAACTGCTGCAGCTTTTTCTCCAGTAGGCAATAATTCCACTTCAACCAGCAACAAAATAAAGCATCAGTGTAGTTCTTTCCTGAAATAGGCACAGAATTGTCATCTTTCTAACCTGACAGAAACTGCACTTTCTGTCTTATAGATTGTTTCAGATTTCAAAATGTGTCTTCAGTTTTGGAGGAACATTTGTAGCAAAAGAGTTTTAAGGAACAACACACTTGAAATCCTCGACATCACGACTCAGAGAGTTCTAAAAACTCCCTTCTCCTCAAGAGAACCAGGAATGGGGAAGGGAGTCTATGTTCTCCTGCAGACCTGTCTTAATGCTGATGAAGTCCTGCTCCAAGTTCCCTTAAAATGGATTTAGGAAATATTTATTAGTTCTTCCTGCTGTAATTACTTTGTGGTGCTGTTCAGTGTGTGCCTGAGGCTGCTCTGCACAGACTCTCTGTTGTCTTTCTGTGCATTTGGCTCTGACAGGAGACATTCAGGAGACATTGGAGCCACCTGGGGTAGTGGGAGGTGTCCCTGCCCATGGCAGGGGGTGGAATGAGATGAGCTTTAAGGTCATTCCAACCCAAACCACTCCATGATTCCCTGATAATCATTTTATACTCAGCAGTTTGATTCCTGCTCTGTAAGGACACTGTTTGCACAGAGGGACCCTTTGGTGGCTCAAACACGAGCAGTGTTGGTTGTTTCAGAGTCCTGGTTTTACCACTGAGTTTTCTGGATTTTTCCAAAGCCCCTTCTAAACAATATTTATTTGTGGACAATGTGAATTATACCTCAGAGGTCTGAATTTAGCTCCAACTTTTAAATTTCCCCTGCTCTTTCTACCTCAATCTCCCCAACTCTTGTTACTGAGGACTTGGTTTGATTGTGTAGAACATTTACACCCATGAGCAGCCCCATTCAAAAAGTGACTAAGTGTTCCTCAGCCTTTGGAATCCCTCACAAAATTATGTGGAATTGAGGATGCAAGCTTTCACCATTAAAAATGTGAGGTGGCAAACAAATTGTCAATGTAAATTTGGTGCATCTCCAAGAAGGAAAGAAGGAGACCACAGTAACTTTGTTAATTCTTTCATTGGTGGCAATTATGCCCAGTGTCCATTTCAGTCACACCAAAGGATGTATCTGGGGGGGGACAAGGCTCCCAGAAACTCTTGGTCTGCACTTTCCTTTCCAAAGCTGGACTGAGATGTGAATTTACCTAATTCCATGATAAGGGACAGAAACCTCACCTGAAATATTCTTCTAGTTAAGGATTCGTTTTGAAGATGACAAAATAAGCTTGGAACAGGTTGTACAAATGAGAAAGAAAACAATTTAGTTTTATGTAAGTGTCATTATGCTTGGCTTAAAACTCTCAAAAAAAACAGGAATGAGAGGAATTTTAATTAAATTACAATATCATCAAATTAAAAAAAATCAAACTGATGCAATGATGAGAGAAAAAGGGAAGAAAAGGGGAGAAAATTTACCTTTCTGGTCCCTTTGTGACAAAGAAGAGGAGAAGAAACTCTTTATTTCTGAAATTATGTATTGGATCAACTCTTGTTACCCTTTCTTACAGCAGTTCCTATTGCACAGTCTGGTTCAGGCTCATCTTCCACCAATTTAATGGAAGAATAAAAGTTTGATAACGTGGCAAGTGTGAGTTTTCTAAATGCTGTGTCCACACCTGTAAAACATCAGTGCAAGCACAACATCTGGAGGAAGGACAGAAGCAACAATGTTCTTGGAATCAAATCAACAAATTCTGTCAAAACCCACCTTCACCAGAGGGACATTCAAGGATGTTTGAGGTGAGTGTGTGGATTTGTGAGCAGGTCTGTAATGACTCATCTCAACAACTGCTGTTTGCAGATCCTGCCCTTGGAAGTCATAAATAGCAATTTCCTTCCCCCTTCAAAAAAAAAAGTTAATAACATTTGTAATGTTTTATTCCCACGTACACAAAGTTTCTTCTGCTTTTATGAAAAAGTTTCCCACTTCACATCCATCACCAGCTCTCATCATTGCATCAGTCTGATTTTTTTAATTTGATGATATTGTAGATTTAATTGAAATTCCTCTCATTCTTGTTTTTTTGAGAGTTTTAAGCCAAGCATAATGACACTTACACAAAACTAAATTATTTTCTTTCTCATTTGTGCAACCTGTTCCAAGCTTATTTTGTCATCTTCAAAATGAATCTTTAACTAGAAGAATATTCCAGGTGAGGTTTCTGTCCCTTATTCCCTCGTACTCCTCTTATTTTCAAGGAAATAAATCATGACATTATCAGAATCAGATTATTCCCGGTTACTGTATAATTTTGTGATTTAGTTTCATTATGTAATATTGGCAGCAAGAAGATTCTTAACTAGCTGTACTTGCTCCTTGGAAAAGTTTTTAGGAAAGTCAGTAAAATCAAAAAGCTCGACCTAAGCATGTTCTTCCAAACTTAAATTAACCAGATTAATCACTGGAGTAGTTTGAGGGGAAATGAGGGAAGAGATGATTCCCAGAATAAACTGCACATGGAATATTACAGGACACAAAGACACATCAGAGGAGCATTGTTTCCCAAGGGAATCTGGGGAAAAAGGCTGGACTTCCATGTTTTCTGCACAGCAGCACCAGGAGGTGCTCCAGACCTTGGCTGGATTGCAAATAAAACGAGACACATCCTCCAGCATGAGGGATTTAAAAGAGATTCAGACAAGACAAATGGAACGAAATCAAAGTTTCCCTCATGTCTCACTGCTTTTGCAAAAATATCCTCTTCTGTTCCCCATTCTGGTTATTTACAGTGATCAATTTGATTCAAAACTCCTGCATTTAGGTAAGACAGAAGATGGGAAGGAGATGGAATTGGCTGAGTGATTAATCTCAGTCCTATCTATTCAGTCCTGCAAAGGAGCTGTGGCTTTTGCAGTCTGTACTTTTTGCTTGTTCATATGTTTTAAAAAACTTCATATTTCAGCTGCTGACAGTAAAGACAGACTGTCTTTTTTCTGCCTCTGTGAAAAAAGTGACAATAATTTTATTAGGCTGATTTATTACATTAGAAAGCAAGAAGAAGATGAGGAGGGAATTAATCAATTTATGACAAACTGATCCCAGAGAAACTGTGAAAAATTAGCGGGTTGTTTTTGGTTTTGGTTAATAGGATACATCTGGAATTAAACTAGACCATACCTGAAGTGATTAAAAAAAATAATAATTATGATTTCTTCTTGGAAATTGCCACCAAGAGCAAAGGAATGAAAGGCCCCACAAAGCAGAGATAAGCTCACCATACAGGTGGATGGATTTATAATGTAAATGTTCAAATTAGATGTCTTTTCATTCTCTTAGAAGAGTTACAAATATTGTTTCCTTACAGTTGGACATTAGATGCAAGCTTTAAAGGAACTCCTTAAGGATAAGAAGATTTTTGAGGGGGAAAAGGAATAAATCACTCAAAACTATGGTCATCTGCTTCTTCTTTCCATGGTGTCTGAAGTAGATGTTAATTGTTGTGCTGAAATATAGTTATAGATAAAAGGCCATCCTGATTATACTGGTAGAAAGGTACTGAGTCAATCTCTCCTACATTTTATCTCCTGAATTTGTCCGCAGTAGAATTTTCAAGATATCCTAGAATGCAGATCCCAGACTGAAGGAGCTCTGCTGCATTCTTTGGGGCAAGGAAAGTCTCATTTTCAGCTATTTTTTGCCTCCATGAACACTCAGAATTATCAGAAACTGAGAGGAAAGTCGTTATTAATAACAGTCAAATATTAACAATCTTGTGTTTTAGTTCAGTGATACTGGAATTAAAAATTGTGCAGCTTTTGAGGCTTCACTGAATAGCTGGATTCTCCATGTGGAGCAGGATCCAGACACGTGATGACCTCACCCACGAAGCTGGGTGTTCTTTGGAGGAAAAACAGCATTTCAGCAAGAAAAGCAAACAGTTGTTCCTCTTGAAAGGGGTTTAAACAGGAGTCAGTTTGAACAAGAAGCCAATTAGCTCAGAAAAAATGGTCCAAGTTTTGAAATGAGAACAAAAAAAGTGGTGGCAAATAGTCAGTGAATAGTTGCAGTGGTCATTTATGTATCATAAAGCAAATAAATAATGCAATTATCAATAATTTTGAAATCAATGTCCAAGAAAATGTAGATAATCTACAAAACTGCCCCCTCAGGACAATATATTTTGTATTATTGCATCTCTTAATAAAGGCATTCTTGAGCAGAGTTCTGCTCTGGAGGCTTTTTTGGGAATGTCAAAACCAGCATTTCAGGGGAAGTTTCTAAATGGAACATTGCAGTAAAATCCAGGACAGGCTTCTGTGACTCAGAGATGTGACACAGAGGGGACAAATTCCCTGGGAACTCTTGAGGTTTGGGCTTTGCCCTCTTTCTGTGTCCCAGTGAACCTAAAAGTGTTTGCAGTTTGGTTCTTGGCTCCTTCAATACATTAATCTCCCAAGTGTGGCATAAATTCTGTACCTTGGAATCATCTGGGAATATCTTTGCAAACAAATTAATCTCACTGATAACAGCCTAAGATTGTCATGTAAATAGTTCATTTATCATTAACCTGATTGCATGATTCATCTTATCATTTCAGGACTCTTTCATTTAACCCAAATGTAATATTTTTATATTCCTATAAATACTGGAGTGGTTTCTCTGTGGTGACTGCAAAGGTAATTTTTGGGACAGTTCGCTTTCTCTGCATTCTGGCTTGGGGACTTGGTAGCCATTTAATGAAACTTTATATGATCAGTGTTTCTTTGAACACAATCAGCTTTGCTGGGAGAAATGTTGGACTGGGATTTTTATAAATTGTAGGAGCATCTTGTCCTGTTCTTGCTGTTTCCAAAGTGCTGCCATCCCTCTCCAAAGAAGAAGGCAAAAATCATTTCTTTTCTCCCATATGGAACAGGGGGGATATTTTGAGGATGGTCACTGGGGCACGGCTCAGTTGGGACTGAGGTAGTGTTGACATAAGGATAAATTCCATGTGGGATTGGTCACCAGGAGAGTCTTTAGCAACCATTTGAGGCCTGTTTTGTGCATAGACCACACCAGCCACAGAATCATTGAATCCCAGACTGGTTTGGGTTGGAAGGACCTTAAAGCCCATCACATTCCATGCCCTGCCATGGGCAGGGACACCTTCCACTATCCCAGATTGCTCCAAGCCCTGTCCAACCCGGCCTTGAGCAATGCAAACCAATAAAACACACACAACACAGGCCCTTGGAGGGGACAAATGACAGGAAAAGAGCAGATTTCAATCATTTTGGTGAGTCTGAGGTGGCCCAGCAAAAGATATTGCAGAGATATTTGTGGCAAAGTCAGCTGGAGAGCAGGAGTTGGAATCAAACCCCTCTTTTCTTCCCAGATTTCCTCTTCCATTGTTGATGTTTTATGCCCTCCTCTCAAAAGAAAAGGGGATAATCTCATCTGCCTTTGACAGAATTTAAATTATTTTTGAGACTAGGACTTTTTCTGATTTCACTGAGCCCCTTTCTTGCTTATTCTGTAGAATTATCTGGTCCCAGCACACGTTTCTCCTGCTTCTCAATTCCCTGTTGTTACCTTGCTGACTTTACTGTTTCCAAGTGTATTCCCTGCTCCCTCTGTACAACTGTACCACAGGTCTCTGGTGCTCCCTCTGTGGCTGCATATATTTGTGTAAATGTATGTATTTATGCTCGGAGTGTCCCACTCTAACAAAATATGTTGCTAAAGGCATTTTGTGTCACTGCCAGCTGCACTATTTTGTGTGCTCAGGCCTTGGTGCAAAGCAAGCAAATATGAAATAGCTTTTGCTGAGGCTGCTGCTGCTGCTTTGTGCATGAAACAGGTCCTGCACCACCTCTGCTCCTTTGGTCTGAGTGCCCTGGGAATGGCTCAGTCTCCTGATGAAGGGATGCTGATCCATCACTTGTCCTTGCTCATCACATGGTTCATATTCCAAAACACCAGGAAAGCTTGGAGACAGATTAATGTGATGATTTTTAAAGCACAGTGGCCACAGTGAAGCCTTCGGAACGCCCTGGAAGCCACAATCATTTAATGAATGCAACTCCCTCTGGGAGCCTTGCTTGGTGTAAGGAATTAGGGGCACAGCTGCCCATCCCAAACACTGCCAAGGCCACAGAAGGACTTTGCCACGAGGTAAGAGCAGAAGGGAGTGACAGGATGGCACTGACTCCAGGCCTGGTGGAGGCAAGATCTGGTTGGCACATCCTGGGAGAAGCATCCTGACAAAAATTCCCACCGTGGCAAACTGGGTAAAGGAGAGACTGCAGATCGTGGGTCAACCAAAGCCCAGCCCAGGGGCTGGCCCAGATGAATCTGGGAGCACCAAAAGCTCCATATTCCTCCCTAGTTACCTGGAACTGTAGAGAAGATTAAGATGGGACAGTTGTCTGGGTGTTACCTCAGGCCTCAGGGGAGGTCAGCAAAGCAGAGGGAGAGGAATGGATCCCTGAGAATGGACACAGGGAATGCCCTATGGATGGGCCACCAGGAAAGCCAGCCCAGCAACTGGGCTGGAATCAGCTCGGACTGGGGAAAGGGAATTCTGCCATGGGGAGATCGGGGCCACAGCCTTGTGACCACCAACTCGTGGCCACTGACCCCAGAAACCACTGACTCCAAAAAGACTGAGCATGGGAATAATTAGCATTAAGAATTAGCATAAGAAACAAGGGAATGATTTAATCAGTAGATTAAGAGAGCTGTGCAGGCAATGAGCATCAATTCCTTTGTTTGCTAAAAGGTATAAATAGTGAAAAGCCTTGACTGACCTCAGTACCCCTCCAACAAGAAGACCAAGGTGGAGAAGGACCAACAGGACACCACTGGATCCATGGGTGATGATGATCTGCTTGCTCTCTGTCTGCTCTCTTTCTTATTTCTTTCTTTACCTCACACCCATTGTTAAATAAAATCTGTATTTTTGACTTTGCCAAATGGTCTCATTTGCACCTTGATCTGGGGAGAGGCATCTCCCACTAATCAGATCTCAGCACCTGGCTCAGTGTTTCAGCCTCTTTTGACTCTGACAATTGAAAACAAAAACCTCTTAACATTTCAAAAAGTGCACTTGGCTTTCTCTTTAATGCTCTGGAAATGTGTGAATCAGTGGTTTTCTGCACCATGTGCTGGTGCTCAGTTTGCTTTCCTTTCTCTGCTGGTATTTTCACAGCGGTATTTATTTTTGGAGATGCACGAGTACTTCAGATGGAGTTTGTTTTAAATGAGTTTGTTTTAGAGGAGTGACAGAACCATTCCCAGAAGCTGTTTGCTGTTTTGGTAGTTTGTCTGGTGCCACACAGCTCTGAGTAATCAGCACTCCAAGGACTTTGAAGAGAGGATGTTTTCCCAGACAGTGTTAGCAGTGTTTTAGCTCCGAGGTTTTGCTTTTCAGACAGTGAACTTCATGCAAATTCCTCATTTCCAATGCATTTCCTTGGCTGAAACTTAGTTTTCTGTGTTCTTAAAGGCAACAGAGCTGGTTTATCTGTTTATTGATATTCTTCTGATTTTTGGGAGGGGATTATTTTTGGTTTTGCTTTTCTTCTTACAGTTTTGTTGCTGTGATTGAGTTTGTGCAGTGACTGCCAGGCCAGCAGTAGAATGTTAACTTTTAAAGCAATTTGGGTTCAGTGTGGCTGGTTCTGCTTATTCTGTTTTCTATTTCAATGGGTTTAGTGGGCACAGTGTTGTTCAGTCAAAGACTTGATGATCTCAGAGGTCTTTTCCAAGCTTTGTGATTCCATGACTCTGTAAAAAACCCCTTGTGTTTATTTGCTCTTACATGGGATCAGCCATAAGACACCAATGTCTCTTTCATTAATTAAAAGAGTAAGAACTCATTTTGCTTTTCCTTTTGACAACTTCTGCACTTGATGAAGCACAGGGAAATCTTTCCAGTCCTAATTTCTTTGGGATG
This sequence comes from Calyptomena viridis, assembly GCA_013390005.1. Lineage (NCBI taxonomy): Eukaryota > Metazoa > Chordata > Aves > Passeriformes > Eurylaimidae > Calyptomena > Calyptomena viridis. The sequence goes on from WEIV01014067.1 coordinate 198,563, forward strand.
GCAGCAGGGTCTGTGTGCCTGTGATGCTCAGATGTAGTGGCAGAAGCCACAGAAGAAAGTAGGAGGCCCAAGAGGAAAAACCTGCACAGCTCAGAAGTGTCAGTCCCTTGTCCCAGGAAAACGAGTGCCAGGACGAGAGGAAATGGCCCCAAGTTATGCCGGGGGAGGTTTAGATTGGATAGCAGGAATTTTATTTTCATGGAAAAGCTTTGGAACAGGTTGCCCAGGGCAGTGGTGGAATCATCATCCTTGGAAGTGTTCAAAAAATATGTGGATGTGGCACTTGTGGTTTCGTGGTGTTGGTTGGTGGTTGGACCTAATGATCTTAAAGGTCTTTTTCCAGCCTTCATCATTCTGTGATTCTATGGGAATAGCACAACATCTCTTCAAAAAGTACATCCAAATGAACTTTTAAATACCTTTTAATAAGCCAACATTTCACTCACGATCATCTCTTTCTAATGTCTGAGCAGATCTGCATTAATATTAAATTTTTACATCATCAACAATATACAGTTTCCCCATATTCCCAATGTTTTGTTCTCATGACTTTGGAAATAAAGGCTGCTCAGGATCTTCATCTTTTGTGAAATTGAATTGTGAAATTCAAATTTTGGTCAACTGGAATCAGCTGAAAAAGTTTTTAAAGATAAAAAATGGAAGCCAAGGCGATCTACAACCATTCTAATGGAAAAAATATTAAAAAATGTTAAAGATTATTAATGAGGGGTGTGATAATGAAGTTCACTGCTTATTTTTTTACCTATTTGCTTTTTCTTTGACCCTCAGCATCACAACAAGCTTCACTCAGGACTACAGTTCATTCTATACCAAGTATTCCCTGCAGTGATGCATTTCTAAGGAACAAAACTTATTATTGGAAAAAATCTTCACCTGAATCCAGTGTTTACAAAGTCCAGAGTTGGCAAATTTGAAAATATTTAAAACTACTTTCCCCACCAACCTCCATTTGTCCAGGACATTCCAGAAATGGAAGAACTTGAAACAAATTGTTGACATCAGTGAGTGAAAACCCATTTGTGTTTTGTTCATTGTGTTCATTCTTTAAGTGTGAAACATTTGACAACTTTTAAGGGAAGCTTTCAAATTATGTTTCCATTTTATTTTTATTAGAGGATAAGTGACATATCTACCCATTTTTGGGTCTACAGAGACTGTGGAGCAAAAGCTCACCAGCAATAATTGTTTTTTTCTTGGATTATGCCCATGCAAAAACTCTTACAATTTGCTTTTGGGCTTCTTTTTTAGAATATAAACTGGAAAACTGGCTTGACATCATATAGATGAAGCAGCAAAATTACAGGTGAGCACTGAAAATGTCTTGGAACAGAATATATAAAATTTTATTTCAAAAATCCAGCTGGAGTTGATGTCCTTGAATTCAGTAGTGCATTCCAAATTTCCCATTAAAACAAACTCCTGTCCAAAGAATGTAGTAGCAGTTTAAACCAGTAACTTAAGGAGCTTTGTAAAACTACTGGGGCTTTACAGCTTTTATTCCCAGGGTAAAAGTGCTTGGAAATCAACCTTGTTCCCAGGAAGTCGGTGATCAGAGTCTTACAAATGTCAAGTGGATGTTTTACTACAAATTAATCTGGTTTTGTCACACATGAAACCACTTCTGTTATAAAAGATGAGGAAAAAAGGAAAAAGAAAGGAAAACCCCTGATTTTATGGGGCTCAGGTAAAACATTTGCTTCCCTCCCACAGGCCCAGAGGGTTGTTCCAGCTCTGCCTCAGTGTTCACAAAAAAGGAAGATTTTAGATACTTCTGTAAATTAATTTTTCCCTGTGAGGCCCAAACTGAAATGCCATTAATGCCCATTTAGTTGTTTGCTGAGTATCCCCAGTTCCTGTTCTTTGCCTTAAGTTAAAACCCAAACAAAATGGAAAAGCTGGTAATTTTTAATGCTATATCTTTGCCAAGAGTGTTGGAGAAGAAGGAGTACTTTTCAATGAGCAAACAACACAACCCTAAACAATACTTGTTTGAATACAATTTAAATATACAGAGTATATTTCAATATTGACATTTTCCCCCTTTCCACGGATACATATAGTGGTCTTTTGAATTGAGCTTTTGATAAATGCAGCTTTCTCAGTCTGAAGGACACAAGAAACCTGAAATAAAACCTTCCAAACCCAAAGCTGATCCCATAAAATCCATGCACTGCATCTTGTTCTCCATCTCCTTTTACCCTCTGAAGGCACATGGGACACAGACCCAGCTGATTTCCCCATTGCCAAAAGTGCCATGGAATGAAAATTCCCATTTGGCACAAGAATCTATCTCCAAATGCCTCTTACAGGAAGGACTGAAGAGTCTGTTAACTCAATAAAGCAGCTGAATTTACAAGCCAAACCTCAGCTCTCCAGGAAAAGGTGGGAAGGAGATCACCAAAGGAATTTTGGTTTTCTTACCTCTATTGATAAGAAAGGAGCTGTGCTTCCTCCACCATTCCCATTCCTTCCATTGCAGCTACTGCTGAAGCAAAAAAGTCATGCAACCAAAGATAAAATCTTGTTTAAAAGTGTAAATAATGTCGAGACTCTAAAAACAAAATCTATATTAAAGAAAGAGAACATCTCACTGACAGGTCTCATAAGGAAATTCAGTGCAACATGTTTTACATTGAAAATAAGGGCAAGAAAATCATTATGCTGAGAAGCCCCACACCTCTGAAGCCTCAAAAGCATGAAACATGAGTGTTTGCAGCCTTATCACTACAACATTTTAAGTAATATTACTAATCTAAAGAGGCTTTATTACAAATTCTATTATTTAACTCAAAGGCAGCTCTTTAAAGCCTGAATTAAAAGCTCAAAATTCAGTCTTCAATGCCATAACACGCACAGAGCGTTGAAAAAAAATGCTCCATCCCCACCTACAAATAATTTTCCAGCAACCTGAAAATTATTTATTGAGAGTAGTTTTATCTCAATTTAGAATTAAAGGTTTTATAAATTCAAATATTTGCAGCTTTGGATTGTTACCAGTAAGTTAGAGAAAAAGCCAATACTTTCATAGCTGATGAATCTGTTTATTTCTTCACTGTAAATTCCAAACAAAAATGTCATATTTAATTTTTAAACACTTTGTCAGGGTGTTTTTCTACCAGAAAAATCAAGAAAATTTTATTGCCTCACTTAGAAACTGTGATAAGGAAAATATCAGTATTGCATTTATTCCACGTGAACTACCAAAGGTTATGTGCAATGATGGGGAGTATTTACTATTTTCAATATGTTTTCAAATTATTGATTTAAACAACATTTACAGTGCTTCTGAAACATTTTAAAAGACTCCATTAGAGCTTCTACTTTGTCATCTGGACTGCAGTGCTACCTGACAAACACAGCCAGTCCATGGTCTGCCAAAGACACCATCTATGGGGTTATTTCTAAATTACTCATTAATCAAGGGAAACTTGGCTTGTTAATATTTTACTTTTCCAAAGAAAAACGTGTTTTAAACAGCTCTAATTCCAAGCATTGCAATCATACATTTCCTCAGCTTTTTCTCATGGGTCACATGTTCGCAATGAATTGAATGTTCCTTCCAGGACAGGAAGAAATGCTCCAAGGCACATGGAATTTAAACAGCATCATTCTGCCACCACAGCCAAGCAAGCCTGATGAGGACTTGTCATTAATTTAAATCTTTTGGGATTTCAGGAAAGCTTTGGGTGCTGTCTCTCCCAAGATTCTTTTGGACCCACAGGTGGATAAACACATCCTGCACTGGGTGAGCACAGGGATGACAGTGACTGGGGTGACATCAGACTGGAAAGCTGTCACTAGTGGGGTCCAACAGGGCTCCATCTCAGGCCAATGTCTTCATCGATGACTTGGAGGCAGGAATGGAAGGGACACTGAGCAAATCTGCAGATGAGCCAGAACTAGGAGGAGCTGTTGACTCTCTGGAAGGCAGAGAGGCCCTTCAGAGAGAGCTGGACACATCCGAGGGCTGGGAATCACAATCACAATTCCCACAAGGGGAAGTGCCAGATTCTGTCCCTGGGATGGGACAACCCCGGATATATGGACAGACTGGGAATGAGATGCTGGAAAGGGCCCTGGGGGTGCTGGTCCGTGGGCAGTTGTCCCTGAGTGAGCAGTGCCCTGGCAGCCAGGAGGGACATCCGTGTCCTGGGGCAGCAGGAACAGCAGCACTGGGCCAGGGAGGGGATTGTCCTGCTCTGCTCTGCCCTGGGGCCTCACCTGCAATATTGGGGCACTTTGGGCACCACCGTGTGGGAAAGATCCTGAGCCACTGGAGAGTGTCCAAAGGAGGGACTGGAGGTGGGGAAGGGCCTGGAGGGGAAGGTGTGAGGAGCAGCTGAGGGCACTGGGTGTGTTGAGGGGGAGAAGAGGAGCCTGAGGGGAGAGAGACCTCATTGCAGGGACAAGTCCCTGGGCAGGGGCAGAGGAGGGGCAGGGACTGAGCTCTGCTCTGGGGGACCAGGGCCAGGAGCAGGGAATGGCTGGAGTTGTGTCAGGGCAGGGGGAGGTTGGAGCTCAGCCCCAGGTTGTGCTTTGCCCACAGGGTGGGTGGGCACTGCCCAGGCTCCCCAGGGCAGTGGGCACAGCCCCAAGGCTGCCAGAGCTCCAGGAGGGCTGGGATGATCCTCTGGGCACAGGGGGGACTCTTGGGGATGGGCCTGGGCAGGGCCAGGGGTTGGACTCCAGGAGCCTTGGGGGTCCCTTCCAGCTCAGCATCTCCTGGGATTCTGTAAAAAGGAACTTCAACATGGACTGACAGGGTGACATTTCTGTACACATTCTCTGGTGGTGGCTTTGGGACTGAAACTCTGTATTTCCCTCTCTGTAGGCTTTTATTTTCCTTTTAACCAGGAACCACTACAATGCTGTGAACCATTTTCAAACAACTGGTGTGCTGGACACTTCCATTGCTCTATCAATTTTTACTTAGTTCATTAATTAGAACAGCCACAGCTGATGACCTTAATACTTACATTTTGTAGAAACAGTAGTTCCAGACAAAGCAAAGAAACTTTTGAAATTATATTGATATTGCTACTGTTGAAACCTTCACTGTTCCAAAGCCAGCAGCCACAAACCAGCTGCAAAATAATTCAATATGTTAAAAGCTGACTAGGAAAATAGTTTCCTGGGCAGTTTAAATAATAGTAAGAGGAAAGTAATAAGCCTGCAAGTCTTATTATGGAAAGCAGAAAAAGCAGAAAAATAAGCCTCTTTATAAACTGTGAAGCTAAACTTTTTTATTATGAAGACAAAGCACCACCTGTGACCTTTCAGAGATTTATTTTGTTCCCTCACCCACTCCCCTGTGTAAAGGATTAAAACATTATTCATTCTAAAGCTATAAAAAAATCTGTCATCTACACTACTTTTGATTTTCTTCTCCACACATCCATTATGTTTCAAATAAACATTTTTTTCCCAGCTCCTGGAGTTCTTAAATAACTTCTTCAAACACTGGGGAGAAGTGTTGACAAAACTGTGAATAATGTTCAGCTGAATTGAATGTGTCACAAAGAAACAGCTCCCCTTCCAGCAGGCATTTCCCCTGGGACAACATGTTAAAGCAACACAAACTTCAATCCTACAGCTCCCAAGGACAGTCACCCTGCCCAGACCCACAGGTGTGGTCACACCACAGCACCCTGCCAAAAGAGAATCCTCCCAGATGGATATTTCAGGGAGCATTTTAGTTGGGGCACACTGGGATTCATTTAGCAAATATCATCACATTTTATAGGTGTTTGAATCAGTTTGACTCATGTAATGTTTATGTCACCTTAAGCATCTAGTTATCCTAATTTAGCAGATTCTATGAGGTATCTAGTGAATAATTTCAGTGTCTCTTTACTGTCAGAGCTCTTAGGAGTTTAACTGCCATCGTAGGATTATTTCCCTGTATATGAACTTTTTATACATATGGACTTGATTACACACAGAATCACAGAACATCCTGAGCTGGAAGGGATGCACAAGGACCATCCAGTCCAGCCTCTGGCCTTGCACAGACATCCCAAAATCCCACCAAGTCTCTGAGAGTGTTGTCCAAACATTCCTGGAGCTCTGGCAGCCTTGGGGCTGTGCCCACTGCCCTGGGGAGCCTGGGCAGTGCCCACCCACCCTGTGGGCAAAGCACAACCTGGGGCTGAGCTCCAACCTCCCCCTGCCCTGACACAACTCCAGCCATTCCCTGGCTCCTGGCCCTGGTCACCTTCAAAGTGTCATCTCATAAATGATTTTTCAGGATAACAATGGTTTCCTTTTTCTATAACTGGGCAATGTTTTCATTGCAGTAGAGTTGTGCAGGGCCTAAATTTGGTTATGACCAACCCAATTATCGTGGGAATTTAGAGAGGCCATTCCTCAGGTCTCTGTGCTTTGCCAGCAGGCAAAAATGTGCAGCACTGTTGGGCCATGGAAGGAAGACAAGGAAGCCCTGCTGTACCTGGTTTCTTTTCCAGCCTTACAGTGTCTCCGGACAGCAACACTCCAGCTCCTCTGCCTTAACACTACCACATGTCTTTGTTAGAGCACGCTCAAACTGCTTCAAACATCCTCTGTGCTCCTAAAACCCCTTAGCAATTACCTCCAGCTCATGCAAGATAGAGCAGGACAATTACTCTGGAGTTTGGGAGGAGGGGTTTTGATCCTTCCCGCTGCTCCACTGTGCACAAACTCCTTGTTGGCGTTTTGATGGAGTTCAAGGTCTTGTTCTCAATGTTTAAAGCCCTTAATAGAGTGGGTCACACTCTCTTGCTGGAGTTCTGATCTTTAGGGATCTTTCATCTCGCCTAGGGAGATCTGAGGGAAAAGGTTAATCGTCGCCAGGGGTAGAATGAAGGTTCAGGTCGGCTCAGAGCTCTGAGGCTGTGCCGGCACATCTGTGAAATCCCTCCTTTTGGAGCAACAGGGACTACGGACTTGGGCTCTTGAAAGAGGCACAAAGACCTTATTTATCTTTACAGGTGTTGGGGAGGCACCTCTGATTCCTCCTGACTTGTCTTTCCTCGAGGCTAAAGGTTGAAGTAGAAAGAGCTTGGCACAGTTAGAGCGGCACTTCTGAGCTTCTTGCCATGGACTGTGTGGCAGCTCCTCCTCACACAGGCCTTCCAAACCCACCAGATCCACATCACAGGAAGAAAAGGGCTCCTAAATCCTTCAGGTGGTCCTACATCTACACTACTTCTGGTACTTTCATACGATCAAAGTAGGGGGTGAACATTCTTCATTAATATTTCATACACTCACTGAATGGTTTGGGTTGGAAGGGACCTCAAGGATCATCCAGTTCCATCCCCTGCCATGGGCAGGGACAACTGCCTTGGATAACTGAGCTGCTCCATTTCTCTTTGCCTCCTGGCACATGTTTTGATCTGAGGAACAGTTGCTTTAGGCTGAGAAAACCAGAGAGTAACCAAATTTAGTTTTCCTTTAGAGGAGCTGTGTTTAAAATAATCCTGGCTTAACTATAAGAGCTTTGTGATATATTAGAGGCTCTAAGATGATGGTGAAATTTTTCTCTCTGTTCTCTGAAATTGTTCTTTCCTTATTGTGGAATAATTAAAACTCCATAATTAAACCACAAAACTCTGACTATGCATAGAGCTGGAATTTTGATAGGACCTGAAGGATAGGAAGACAACGGTCTTTCTGTTTCAGAACTTCATTTCTGGAGCACTTCGGAAATTTATTCTGTAAGATTTCCATTGACACCGTCTTTCAACCTGTCACATTTGCAATTTGTGTGTCTCCTGTTGTGGTTTTGTGTTCTGTTACAATTTTGGAGAGCAGACTTCAGTGTGACCTCCCTCAGAGGGCCCAGAATGTGCACAAACTGGAAACTGAAGCTGGTAATGGACCAGCTTTTGGTGTTTTCAGTCAAATACCCAAAATGTAGATAATGAATCCAGCATGATGACTGAAGTTCTTACTGTCCTGCTCCCCTCATCCTGCAGCAGTTCCAGGAACCAGGGACAAGACATCCCAAATGTAATGACACCCAAATTATAATGACAACTCGTGGAACATCAACTTCAAGACTTGGTGTTGAGTTGCAGTTCAGAAATGCAGAATCTCTCACTGAAGAGAAGCAGGAGCCTCCTGATCTCATTTTTATGAAATACTCAGGAAGTGTTTATTGTATAGATCCATTTTGTGGAAGGAATTGTTAAGGTATCAATGAAGTTTTTTCATTATAAGCAGAATAAATAGAGAATAAAAGCTTTGAGTGTAAGGTTGCACCCACCTTGGTTCTTTAGAGAAAGAAGATGATTCCATTCTTTGGCAAATAATTCCAACTGATGGCCCTTAGAGAGGAATTTGGGGATCAGGCAAGGGTTGTGATCTGAGCTCTGGGTATCCCCTTAAACTGTTTTTTGGCTGTCAGATCAAATTTTGCTGCAATTCTTCTGTAAATCACCAGCCACCATTAACAATTTGCTCACAGCCATTGCACATCATTTAAACTTGTTATGGTTTAACAAAAGGAATTAATCTTTTTTTTTCCTTCCAATATAAACTTTCTATTGAAGAATTACAATTCAATTATAACTCAAACCTCTCTAGTGTGTGTGAAAATTCATTTCAGGCATGGACAGCATGGGAGGATCACAGAGGAGAACTTTGGTTAATAAACCAGCAGAGAGGAATTATTTTTATTTCTGCAAATGAGGATTTGATTGCAATGAGCACAGTGTGTTTATGTTCTGAGTGGCTTTAAAATCAAATTTAGTTCTGTGGGTATGAGAACAGAACTGAAGGTTTACAAGAAGGAGAAGATTATTCTTCTCTTGCCTAGAGTAATAAGTTTGGAACAAATGGAAAATGAGTGAGATGAGTTTCCATCTTCTCCATACTGAGCACAGTGTAAAGAGTGGGAAAGACAATTACCAGAAGTTTGAATATTTAGCAGAGAGTCCAATGTTAATGCTATTTACTCTTGGAGTTCAACACCAAGGCACAGATGATGGGAGCAGTCACTTAGAAATTAAGTTGGTCTACCTTGTTTAATAATATCCCAAACCCACTGTTAATTTTTTAATTGACTTATGATTTCAAAAATTTGGTTTGCTGAAATATGAAATAGTCTAAATTATTAATCTAATTATTCACTCTGTTTCATGGCAAACATATTTTAAGTTTATTTTCTCAATTTAAACAAAAATAAAAAATTGGAAGCTGAAATAAGCGCAGAATACAAAAATATTTTCTTTACCCATGTTAATATTGGGAATGATTTGATTAGTTATATATTTAATTTAATCTATATAGTGTATATTTAACCATTTGACCAGCTGGAGAAGGGATTTCTGGTGGAAAAGCACATGAAAATAAACAACTAGAAACCAGAAATAGTCAACTTCACTTGAGGGATGGTTGGGTTTTTTAATTTCTTTTTCTTCCTTTGACAATTTTCGTAGTGACAGAGACACCTTGAAGAGTTCACTCCACAAAAGTAATGGTCAGCAAGAATATATAATATATTGTATATATTTATATATATTTTATATACTATATTGCATATATTTATATATATTTAGATATATATCTATTATATCTATTATATCTGTTATATCTGTTATATCTATTATATATATTATATATATATTTCCCATTATATAGCAACATATTGATCCATGTTAATATCTCAATCATTTTCTATTACAAATATCATACTTTGGTAGCTACTTGTTATTCCTATTTATTATTTGTACCAGTGTCACCAGTTCATTGTAATAATTGCTTACCATGTACATAATCACAGCATAAAATACCATGAATAAATTTAATTATCTTATTGAGAAGCCATTTCAAAAGGTACAAACTTTTAATTTCTGGTATTAACTTTACTCAGTTACTGTCAATTTATTGTTCTGCTCGTTGCTTTGTTTAACTCAACTTTTTGCTTCCTACATCAGTGTGAATATTCCACCCAAATCAAAATTATCATGCTCCAAAAAAAGGTTTGGAATAACGTGCAAGGGCCAACTGAGAAATCTTTTGAAGTGATAAAAGATTTTTGCCTCTTTTTTTTTCACTTCTGGGACAAGTGATGAAGGAGTAACATGACACCACTCTTTTGGTTAAGAACACAGAAAAATATTCCTAAAAATTTGGAGATATTTCTTTTATTTATTATCAGTTTATGTTCACTGCTTGAAGTTTTATTTTCACAAATATTTCCTTGGTGGTTTTGTTCAGTGAGAAGGTTAAAGGTTGAACACAGTAATTACTTAAACCTAAATCAATTTAGAGGCACGGAATAATAAGCCTGTTAACAAAAAATAATGCCCAAGTTAAAGATGCAACTAAAACTGACAGATATTTATAGGAAAATTATATACAACTACACACTCCTGATAACCTTCAGCACACGCTTAATGAATTAGAAAAATAGATGGAAAATTGGCAGCTTGCAAGCAGAGACTTCTTAAAGCATCCAAAATATACAAAATTATAGTGGTACTTCTTTTGGAATACTGAAATAGTGTTTTTCAGGTAGAAAACAGCAAATAACCACTGGAGATTTGCAAGTAAAACCATATAACATGTTCTTTTAATACTTTATTTTGCAGACAATGCTGTTATTTTGAAAGTTACATAAAAACCACCCATTTAGATTTAAATCCCATCTTTAGGAGAAAATTCAACAATGATGTAAAGTGGCATTATGAGGAAAACATAAGGAAAAACATCCTAGAAAAATTAGCTGCAATGATACAGGAAAGAAAATAATTAGGACTGAAAATTACCTGTTTTACATGGAACGTGGTTTAATAGTTAAAGGCCTCGGCCTTTAAAATTTAAATAAAAAAATTAAAAATTGAGATCTGGCCTTTTCTGAATAAGATTTAAAGATTAATTTTAAACACAACTGAACTTGGGAACAGGGGAATTGTTTGTAACTTGCAGTAACTTTCCTCGAATGAAAGATACAGAAGAATTGAGCTGGTCACAGTCTATTATTCATAATATACCTTTCAATATATAATGTTAGCATAGGATTTATGCTTTGATTTCATGATTTATTTAACATGAACGGAGGGAGGGGTTATTTTCCATGGAAAAGGTGCTTCTTATCCCTCGTACCAGCTGGAGGAGGAAACCTTTGGAAAGACTATGGACCAGAATGAGGAAAAAAAACCATTTGGGCAGCAGCCCATATTTGCATTAATTGAAGTTGCTGGGCCGTTGTGGGCACGGCTGCAACTGTGGCTGGGCAATGATTTATGTGGTTGTCTATGTGCTCCTGCAATAAGGAATATTTTATACCTGGAAATCACCAGTGTGCAAAATTCCAGTCAATCTATTTTCAATCTGGTTTTTTTTAAATGCTAAACTTTCTTGCTCGTACAGAAATTGCCTGAACTTGCAGTACTTATATGAGAAGGTCAATAATTCAATATTAACCAAACCAGATTTTCTACAATTAAGCTCTAGAGGTTTTTATTTTGGGTACCAGAGCCTCCTTTGCATTAGAAGTAGATTTTATTTTGCAAAGAGAGCGATACTTCCTGATTAGTTTTTACTTTCAGCACTTCATTTAGTGGTCACAAGCACATTTATTTGCAAAGCTAAAACAAAAACCAGGGACACTTAGCAAGTAATTGTTCTTAAAAGCCAACACAGTGCAATAGAAATTGGGGTTGAGCATGATGAGTTACCAAAGCTGAGCAGACACAGAGATGAAGGGGGTGGTTCTGAGACCAACAGAGCCTTGCTGTGGGAAAACACAGCTCCATATTCCTGGATATCACCTGGACAATGAGCCTGGGAAGGACCCCTGTGCTCAGATGTCACACTGCTACCCATAAAAACTTTCTATCCTTTCTTTTCTCTTCTTTCTTCATCCTTTCTTTCTCTTTTTCTCTTCTTTATTCACCCTTCCTCTCTTTTTCTTATTCTTTTAACCTCTTTTTTTCCCTCTACTCTTTTCTTTTTCTTGTGGGTAACTTTAAGCCAAAGGAACTTGTGCTAAGCTGAGTTACTGACTGCTTTAGATTGGGTGTTTTTGTGGATGTGTTTTTGGTTGCTAACACTCCAGTGTAATGCTTTTAATGATACTCTCACTGAATTGTATGGGTTGGTTTTTGTATTGCTTTAGTGGAATGCTTGTCCTTGGTTGTATGTTTTTCCTGACAACCCTTTTGCCAAAACACTTATTTTCTCACTGAATTAAAGGAAATTCTCTTACAGAAAGGGTGATACTGTTTCCTCTGGATGTGTCTTTGTAAATAATGAATCTAAAGGCTTTAAAATCATTTAAAGCCATAAATAAAAGTCATTTTCCCAGGTAAGCTTGTAAGGCTTTGAAATTGGGTTGTCCCAGTGTGGCCCTTGGAGATGTGGGTTAGTGGGGAACGTGGTGGTGCTGAATTAATGCCTAAAGCTCCTTCCCAACCTTAATGATTCTATGAGTCCTCCCTGATTTGCAGGGGAACATATCCATGAGGAAAAAAGAGGTTATGACTTAAGACTTCTCTCTAGAATTTAATCTCTGAAACTTCTGACTTATATAATAAATGAACCTTCTGTCCCCCCAATTGTTAAGTGAATGTATTGAGCCTGTTCCAAACTATTAACTCCCAGAATATTCAGGACTTGGGCTGCTCTTGAATGATTTCTTTGCTAATAAGAAACTTGGAGGGAACTTTGGATTTTCATCCTTTAAAGCCATTGACTTGCAGTTACCGTCGGAAAAGTGCCATTGATTTCCATTTAGCTGTAATGGGATTTGTGCCTGGGCTGTGTGGGGTGGGCTGAGGGATGTGCAGTGAATCCCTGCTCCCACCTCACTCCATTTCAACTGACACACAGAGGGATCAGAGCTCCTTGGAAATCAAATCCCTTCAGTCGATTCCCTGCAGGTTTTGTCTGCTGGAGTCAGGAAGGGATGTTTTTCAGCAGTAGCAAAGGGGGGATGATCGACCTCAAGGCTCCTCTAATGAATTAAATTACACCACTGATACTTTCTTATTGTTCCAGACAGTGGTGCCTGATATCCAGCAGCTCCTGGGCAATAACACTGAGGAAGGAACAGGATCTGGGTTGATGTCAGTTATTAATTTTCCATTTTTCCTCTCAGTAAAGGATTTTAGAGCCATAGACCGGGACTATGAGTCTGAAATACATTTGAGGAGGTCAAGAGGTGTTATTGGAAGTCCTCTGGGAAAGGTTTTCTACTCCTCTGAAAGGCAATGCACATAAACCAAGGCCTTATTTCAAAGAATTTCACTCAAAAATAGTACTTAAAAGGGTCTGAAAGAAATTTTTAGTAACGTCTGTCACGTTACTGTCACAGCTTCTGTTGCTGGGATTTCTTTGCATGGCAGCAACACTTTGCATGGGATGAGGAGCTTAGTTTTGAATTCGTGAACTTTCCTCCTGTGTTTGTGTCTTCAGCTTTGTGAGGATGTGTGGAATTCTTTAATCCTTCTGGGGATCTTTCTGGTGGTTTCCAGAAACAAATCTGGGGTTGTGTTCAACATCTTCCTCACAGGAGGGAAATCTCTGATCTCTGCTCTGTGTGACAGTGACAGGACCCTGGAGCTGTGCCAGGGCAGGGTGAGGTGGGATCTCAGGGAAAGGCTCTTCCCCCAGAGGGTGGTTGGGCACTGCCCAGGCTCCCCAGGGTTTGGTCACGGCCCCAAGGCTGCCAGAGCTCCAGGAGGGTTGGGACAACAGGGACAGGCTGGAATTGTTGGGGTGTCTGGGCAGGGCCAGGGGTTGGACTGGATGAACCCTGTGGGTCCCTTAACTCCATCACATTTTATGGTTCTGTGATTTCTCCATGCAAGTGCCTTGGACAGTCTGCAGTTAAAATGTTCTGTTATTCTGGTTTCCTAATCACTGAGAGGAGATCTTTGTTTACCAACCAGTTTTGGGGTTTAGAGTCTTTTGAGCTTTGTCTCTTTGCTGTTTTAAGGTGCACCTTGTCCATCCTCACTGGCCATGAGGGAGAGTCAGAGATCGGGATGTTTTATAGTAACTGCAGTCAAAGGCACTGTCTTGCCTCGGGTAAGAGTTGATGTGTTCAGTCTGGGGATGCCCACACAAACACATTTTACATTTCAAAACAAACCACTTACTGGAAATCAACCCTTTTATTTGCTGCTGCTCCCTTCAAGAGTGGGAGTGTTACAAACACTTGTCATGTAGAATAAATATTACAGAGGAGAAGATATGTTTTGCCACCTCAGGACACTTACTCTCTTCTTTGACCTTATAATGAGGTTTTATAAAACTCTAATGGGATCTGATTCTTGTTTTGTTGATGCCAGCAGAGCTTAAAAGGGTGACTGTGGTGCTCCAGATGGAACTCATTCCCGAATAAAGATCTGTGGTGGGAATTGTAATGGCATCTCAATCACTGTCACTTGGAGTGCTCGGTCCAATCATCTCCTCACAGTAATTACACTGAGGATTGGGTTAATTTTTGAGCCCTCTCTCCTTTACTGTGAGACACCTCGTTTTAATGTACACACTGACACCTCGAGATGGGCCGTTTAGGAGGGGTGATGGACTCTGCTGCCATTAAGTTTTAATGCATCATTAATTTCCTAGACAGATGTAAAACAAGGACTGTTATATTCTGTTCTTCCTTCCCAAGGTTGACTTAAAAGTAAGTGACCTCTCTTGATTGAGTGGTCATTAAAATAGTCTATACTATGGTCATTTTAATCTTCAGAGCATATAAATATTAGGAGTTAAAACAAAACCATGCACATTTTTTTCTAAGACTCCAGTTTATTAATTTCTACATTAAAATAATGCATAGACTTCTCTTGAAATGCACCCGAGAGAACCTTTTAGATTCCTTTGTCCCCTTTGTCCAAGGTGAGATTCTATCACAAATGATTGCATAATGCTAAAAACATGTCAGGCACTCGATGCAAGCAAATTGAATTTTTAGGTATTTAAATTATGCTCCTCAGGTGAAATTTATGTGAAGGCAAGAAAAAAGTGTTGGAAAATATATATATANGCCCTGTGTGTAGCAAAATTGGCATTTTCTGTTTACGCTGTTTTTTGTGGGGTTTTTTGGTAGTGCTGGGATAAAATATGGACATTTGGGTAGTTTGCAGTGTGGTAGTTAAGCACATATTATTTACCAAAATATCTGTATAAAGACAAAAAGTAGTTCAGCTTTCACAGCTGGAGGAAGAATCCACTTTTCCTCAGTGAGAAGGAATAGGTACAGAGTAATTTTTTAATCTCCCCAGATATCTCAGGACAAGAGTTTGTTGTTTGACAAAGACTGATGTAACAGAAAAATAGGAACAAAACAGCACTTCTTACAAGTGTTTTCAGAGACTTAATAAGAGATCCTGCTTTGTCACCCTAATCACCTTCACCAATTTAGTGTCTCTTCCTGAAAAGCACCAGGATAATTTTCTTCCCACAAGTGCTGTTGATTGATGTCCTCTCCAAGTGGGACATATCTGCACTATTTGTTTGGGGTTTGTTGTCAGTAATCCATTTTTATCTTCATGCTTTTCAGTTCTGCTCTAAAGTTGGAGTCAGTTTGGTCTGAAATACAGGGAACTGGGGAACCAGGGTTGCCCCGAGGACTGTGCTGTATTTTAATAAATACTCTTACAAGCACCAGCTAATTGCCCTTGGACTTGTGTTAGGGGCTGTTTCCCGAGCAATTTCTAAATGTACTCGGTGATAAATCTTTCTAAAATTTCAATGTGAGGAGGCAGGAGCAGCACAAGGGGGTTCTATGGACTGACCAAGCCCACATGGCCCATCTCCCCTGCACTGGGAGAGAGGGGCAGGAAGAAGACCTGGGAATGAAGGAATGAAGTTGAGCCTGGGAAAGTGTCTGTGGTGGAAAGTGCTTTAATTTGGGTTTGTTTCTTGTTATGTGAACATATTTTGGTTGGCACTAAATTCAAATAATTTCCTCAAGTCGAGGCTGTTTTGCCTGTGACTGTAACTGGTAAATGATCTTCCTGTCTTCAACTTTTATCTCAGTCCAGGAGTTTTTCATCTTATTTCTCACCTGCCCTGCTGAGGAGGGAGAGCAAGAGGGCTGGGTGGGCACAGCTGGGGGCAACAACCACAGTGTAACCTCTACATTGGAATATAATACAGTAATATATTATATTGCAATAGAATATAACAATATATCTATAACATAGCAATAATATTTCTATAATATACCAATAATACTTCTATAATATACCAATAGTGAGATGGGGGCAGTCCTGCTTTGAAACCAGCTTTCATAGAACATCAGCTGTTATGGCATTGCCAGCACAGATGGAGGTGGGAGGAACTAGAGGAGTGTGAGAGTGATGTAAAGAGAATTTCTTCCTGTTCTTTGCAATCCTTTCACTTTTTAGGAGCATAAAATGGCCCTGAGTTATGTCACATTTGAGATTACATGGAGGTTTCCAGTCTAGGCAGGGACTAGTCCTGAGTCTTGAGTCCAAAATTTCATTAGTGTGGTTTCACTGGGGTTGGACAGAGACTCCAGGAACAGCAACACCAGTTCTCATGGATTGCTCCCAGATCTGGACCTCAGTACAGGATCTGATGACACTTCATGGACAAAAGTAGCCCCCTATCCATAAATATTTATTTATGTTACAGTACTAATTTAAAAGTTTAAATAGAATTAATTTGGGATGTTACTCTCTCGATGGCATTTGGAATAGTTCCAAATAAGGACTTCAGTTGTGATCAGACCATTTGCTGCATCTCAGCAAAAGTGCAGCTCCAGCTGATTAATTGCTTTGACTAGATCTGGTTATAATGCTCCTGTTCCAATAATTATTCTGTTAGATAAATAAAATGTTATCTGAATCTCTAACACTCATCCTAAATAATAACAACCCCCTCCCCCAAACTAAGAGGATATTAAATTTTGTGGTAGCTATTACCTTAGAATTTAAATTGCAGTGATTATTAAGCAGCTCATTTCCTGAGCAGAGGCACTGGCACAGTTGCCCAGACAAGACCTGGACTAGTGGAATGTGTCCATATCCATGAGGATTCCATGATTCCCTGAACTTATACAATTATGGATAGAGCAAGCAGGATAATGTAGGTTCAGGGTAGGGTCCAGCAGTAGCCAAAATGAATTTGGAGTGGCCACTGAGCCTTTCTTAACCTGGAGGAGCTTCCAAGTACAGCCTGGATAAAGGATGGTGGTGGAAATCCGAAGGTAATAATTCAATTTTGTTACTGGTGAGAAATCCTAACTGATGCTCCTCCCTAAAATAAATTGAGTCATGAGTCTGTTTGACTATTAAAAGAAATAAGCTTAGTGTTAAATAAAATATTCCAGACAGAATGTTTTTTACACATTAAAAAGATAGAAGGGAAAAGTGCACGTTTAGGTCAGACAGTCACCACAAGTGTGGACACAGGGGGTTTAGTTCTGCAGCTCAGCTAATGAGCATTTCCCAATGGTTTACCAGGAAAATAAACTAAAATTTGCTCTCCTAATTATTGAAAACAAATAATCTGAAATTTTTCACACTTGATCTGCATTGACTGAAGGTCTGTTCCAGTCAATGTGTTCCTTTGTAAGGACAAACCCTACTGCAAATAAGAAAACTGCTTCAACAAGGTGTTTATAACATACAGCACATTTTATGATTCATGTAGCCTAAATATGAATATAAATTGATGATTTTCTTCTTTCTTGTGCTTG
>WEIV01014068.1:1878-15118 GCA_013390005.1 Calyptomena viridis
AGAAATCTAGTGAATATGTATATTTCTGACTGATATAAGCAAGGTGTTCAGCCTTAACCGGTACACATGGCTTTGGGAAATGATTCCACACGTGTCTCAGCTGAATAAAACATACCTCTCTTACAATTTTGAATTGTGAGAGTTATTCCGCGAGTCACTGAGGCTGTAGGCTGGAGGAAAATGTGCCTGGAGCTGAACCCTTAGCACAGCAGGAGCTCAGGGGGCCAGGGGAGGATGCCCATGACACGGTGGGCAAGGGCCTCAAGAGCTGTGTCCCCTACACCATCAGACCTGGGGGAAGCATTTGGCTGCACATGGATCCCTCCTGTCAAATGCTGAAGCACTTTGTGGAATGACGGTAATTATTATACCACTAAAACAAAGCACCAAAAGCTGATTGCTTGGAAGAGATCACTAACTATCTTTGTCTAATTACTTGGCTCCAATTAACATTTTACCACAGACTCTCTGCAAGCACTTTTCTCTGAAGAAAAAAAGTGTCAACAGCAACATAAAATAGTCATCACACTGGAAAAATAGGAAAAAAAAGAAGCCTGGGTGTTCCAGGGACCTGATGAGGGGGAGGCTGGCACAGCAGGCTGAGGGAGGGGATGTGAGGCAGGGAGGAGCTGGAGGAGCCTGGATGCCCTCAGTGCTTGAGGACCAGTGACAGTGGGGAACCTGGCCTGGGCAGAACCACCTTTATCCCACCAGCATTCCCAAACTGTCCTGTGGTTTTAGTGCTATCACTTCTATGGAAGTGCTTCCCTTTAGATGTGGCAAGTCACTATGGCTATGAACAAGCCAGCCTATATCTTGGTATCTAAGGTTTGGGGTCTCTTTCTTGGCTCTGTGTTGGGATAGTGTAACAGGTCGACCTTGGCTGGATGCAAAGTACCCCGACAGTCTCTCGCCCCTTCCCTTTTACCAATAAGATGACAACAACTTGTGGGTTTTAAGACAAGGCAGTTTAATACAAGCAAAATAGATTTGCACACGCAAGAAACAAAGCAGGGAAAAATCTAATCTGTACTTCCCATTCCACAAGGTCAGCTCACGTCCTGAGAAGCAGGGCTTTATGTGTTGGTTGTCTCTTCAGCGGGCGGCCATTGGAAACAACCAAATACCCCCACTCCTCCTGTTCCTTTCCTTGGCTTTATATCTGAGCTGACGTCATATGGTCTGGAATATCCCTTTGGTCAATCTGGGTCACCTGGCCTGCTCGTGTCCCCTCTGCCTCTGCCTCACAGCAGTCAAAACAATGGAGTGTTATCTCATAGCACTGCTAAGGCTGCTATGGGCTCAGATAGACCCAGTACAGATAGAATCATGGAATTCTTTAGGTTGGAAAAGCCCTCAGAGACCAAGTTCAAATGCTTTCTCAGCACTGCCAAGGCCACCACTAACGTATGTCCCCAGGTGCCATGTCCAGATGTCTGTTAGACCCCTCCAGGGATGGTGACCCCACTGCTGCCCCAGGCAGCCTGTGCCAGAGCTGGGCAGCCCTTTCTGTGAAGGAATGTTTTTGTCTGTGAGGAGGGGTATGGAATGCAGAACCCTCCAGTCCCAGGTAGCTACTACTGCAATGCTGAAGGGGGCTTCCCTGCACAGCTGCCCAGGGTTCCCCATGGGCTGTTGTCCCACAGGTGGTCCCTGTGCCATTGTCTGTGTATGTGCTGCCACAGCAAGACTGTGCTGGATGCAGGCTGAGCAGTGTCGTGGGCTCAGGGTTTCTCCTGCCTGGAATGGCAAATGGATGAGCCCATTCACCTCTTGGGAACAGCCAGGATCCATCCTTCCACCCCGATGTGATCCTCAGCCCAGTGGCAGGTCTTGATGGTGAGGCGCTGTCGCCGTTTAAAGGGGACAGTGAATTTGAATTAAAATAAATTCGATATTAACTTTGTCGAGACTTGTTTGGGTATAAAGATAGAAAAAACTTTTATTAAAACAAAAGAAAAAAAATGTATTATGTAATAAAAACCCCCACCCTTATCAAAACAATATAAAAAACAGAAAATTGAGTATCCAATGTAATGGAGACAGAGGGAGAGAGGCCGGAGCACACCCCGCCACCCCTAGGATTTGTGGGCCTGGGGAAAAACGGGTAAGGCTGGGGTCCTGCCTGGAAGGATCCTGGGAACCTGATAGGAAAGGGAAGGGGATCCCCCGAACCAGTGCTGCGAAGGAAAAAAAAAAAAGGAGAAAAGGTAAAGCGAGGTGGTAAGGTAGGCAGGGGAAAAGGGACGGGGTAGATTTCTCTGGCCAAACTAGAAGCCTGTGATGTAGGAAAAGGGGTCCAAGTTGTCTCCTGCGGCTCTCCGCTGTTAGGGAGCAGTCCCTGGTATCCCAGCCTCAGCTACCGTGTGGTCCAAAATGGCGCCGTCAAGTTCCCGAGCAGCAGCGACCCTCCCAGCAGCTTGGCAAGGCCAAAAAAAGCATGGCGTCTGGGCTTCACCATGTTTTATACCCTCTGTGCTGGCCCAGAATTCCTTGTGGCTTACACATGCATGTATGTCTTTTTTCCCACGCTTTTCCTGCCCCAGGAGGCNNNCAGGAGGCGTAGCCTAGTGTCCCACTGGTCCCTGTTTGCCCCCGCCTACTTCTGGTCCCAAACCGCAGGAACTTTCTTTATCTTTCGCCATGTGGCTCAGTCAAAATGGCGTTTGTCCTCTCCCATCCTCCAACCAGGATTCCCCAACTGCCCCGGCCACTGGAGGCACAGGGCCTGGGCATCCCACAGGCGCCGGGCCTGGAGTCGCGCTCTCGCGCTGGGAGCTCGCCACAGCGTCCCAGGCGAGTGGGCAGCAGAGCTGACGCGGCGCCACCCCTGTTGCACAATGCCCCCCCGGTGGGTTGGGGGCTCAGCCCATGCCGTGTCAGGGATGGGGCCGCGCCAGCCGTTCAGGGACGGGGCAGTACCGACCGTGCAGTTCCCCCCCCATCCCAGGAAACACAGCACTGCACAGGGATGGCAACCACACTGCTCACAGGGAGTGGGGCTGCCGCAGGACAACCGGGCCCCTGCGCCAGCACGGGGCGGGCAGTGAGCTAGAAACGGGGTGCTGGGGAGCAGCAATGGGGTATCCCCCTCCCTGCCATGGCAGCGGGGTCGGGCCGTGGCAGGATGCCTGGGGGGGTGGAAGGACCCTCCCCCCCCTTCCCTGCAGCCGCTCGTAAACAAAGGAAAAAAGTTTTCCCAAAAAATAAAACCATAACAGGCGCAATGCCAGATTTGGGGTTGGAAGTTTCCTCAGCAGGAGTTGGAGGGCAGAAGTAGTGGTTGTGGGGTGCTGGCAGTCGGGTGGGCAGATGCAGCTGAAAAATCTTTTCAATTTCCCCCTTTCCAAAGTTCCTGTGAAGGGCCAAGACAGGGTTCCCTGCACACCCAAGCTCAGTAGTGCATGTTGCTGTGCTTCCTGGTGCTCCCATATTTACATACATCCTATAATTACCATCTGCACAGCCAGAGGCATTTACTGGGAATGGGTTGATTCCATCTGTTGGTGCAATTTTCTCTGAGGAATTTGNTCTTTGAGGAATTTGTATTGATTGCTTTTTTATGCAAAGCTTTTGTATAGATCATTTTTCCTTTTTTTTTTTTTGATACAGCTAAATAATTTTAGGGAGAACAGAGGTCTCCGATGGCAGGGTGGGCACTGTCAGAGACCCCTCGGTCTTGGAATAGCAAGTTGCTGCTGTTTTCCCCCTGCTCAGCGTGGACTGGCGAGTTCAGGCTGCTCCGAAGTGGCATTTCTCAAATATTTATAGTTTTTTGTTATACTTGAGATGGTAACTCATCCTTAATGTGTTGACCCTAAATTAGGAGGAAAAGGGTGTGGTAATTAGTCAGTCAAGTGTTTCCTCCGGATCAGAATTCAGTCTCAGACCTAGTGGGACCAGATGGGACTTTTTACATATTTTTGACAGCTGTAATGAACAGGGCAGTGTTGTATTGATTGCTGAGAAATTCCTGTAGCCTTCTGGAGCTTATTTATGTACTACAACTGCTCCAAGTCGCCCTACAGTTTACTCTGTCTCATTGCCATGGGCAAGCGGGCAGCCGTGGGGTGCAGCACTCTTGTGATTGGGGTGCCGGGAGAGCTGTAGGATGCAGGGACACCCTTCTTCAGGGGAATGTTACCAGCTGGCCCTGGTGTCTGTTTTGGGACTGTTGGACCACAGAATCATTGAGGTTGGAAAAGACCTCCAAGATCAAATCCAGCCTGTGCCAAATCCCCACCTTGTCACCCAGCCCAGCCCACTAAGTGCCATGTCCAGTCTTTTCTTGGACATCTCCAGGGATGGGGACTCCACCACCTCCCTGGGCAGCCCCTTTCAATGCCTGACAGTGCTTTCCGTGAAGAAATTCTTCCTGATGTCCAACCTGAACCTCCCCTGGCACAACTTGAGTCCGTTTCCTCTTGTCCTGCCACTTGTTCCCTGGGAGCAGAGACTGACACCCCCTCCCCAGCTCCCCCCTCCTGTCAGGGAGTTGGAGAGAGCCAGAAGGTCCCCCCTGAGCCTCCTTTTCTCCAGGATGAGCCAGCCAGCTCCCTCAGCTGTTCCTCACAGAACTAGCTTTCTAGATCCTTTTCCAGATAAGTTGCCCTTCATTGCTTTGGGATCCCTCTTGATGTCTTGGGCTGGGCTGAAATGCATCGATGCCATAAAGTGGGCAAAGGGGGCAGCAAGACCCCAGGGGCTGCCAGACTCCTGTTACAGCCTGGCCTCTCTGCCTGCAGGGCAGCAACTCTCAGCAATGAGGAGAAAACTTTTAAAAGCTCTAAACAAATAAAACTAGCTGCTCCTGTGCCCTGTGGTTTTTGATTAAAGAAGTTATTGTGAGAAGGTGGTTGGACTTGCTAATTGGAGCAGGTTAATGGAGATCAGCCAGGTTCTGCCCCCCTGTGCCAGGGAAATAAATAAATCCATGAAATCCATTGTGCTGTAAACAGTTCTCAGGAAAGAGCAGAGAAAATGAAGTGAACTCTTCCAATCCATCATGGAATATTACTGTATTTCATTTACTGTGGCACCAATTAGATGAGAGCCTGTTCTATTAACGCACACCCTTGCAGATTCATGCTAAATTAACTGCTGTATTTTCACTACAGCAGTAAAGTGATTGATTTATCCCCTTAATCAGTTTATTTCATTAGTTATACTTTTAGTTTTACATGCATTTTGCTGAGCTGCAGTGAAATGACCTATCAAGGTATGTGACATCATGGAGTGATTTGAATATTAACCAAATAGCTATTACAGCAGTGCTGGTGCTTAAAGATCATATTTAAATCAAATGTCAGGGGATAAAATTGCAGCAAGGGCTGTCAGAAAACAATTTAGCAGTGGTTAAAGGGACAGCTTGTGGCTGGGGAATGGTGAACTCTGTAAACGGATAATCTGCTTCCTGGTTCCACGGGAGAAACAGTGAACTTTTCCCTGTACTGTACTTTTTTGTTGTGTTAAATTAACTGTGAAGTTTGCAATCTTCCCTTTTTGTATTCAACATCTGGCTCCTAAGCACAATTGTAACTTTAAGGTTGAACTGGGCATGGAGTCATTTCTGTTTCTGACCCAGGAAGCTGAAATACATTAAATATATATAGCTGTGAGTAGTGAGAGGCAAAAATGGCTTTTCCAGCCCTGTAATTATAGGGAACATGCTCTCAAGGGGAAAGGGAAGAAGGCTGGTGTCTGGTGATGTCTCTCATCTCCTGTATGGGAGACAAGAGGTTGAGCTGTTCCTTTTCTCCTGCACAGCAAGGAGGTTTGGGGTGCTGGGGAGGTTCTTGAGCAGGTCTGGAAGCAACAGGGTGACCCTCTGTGTGCCAGCATCAAGACTGGGGGCATGTCCCCTGCACCCAGCTGACCCCTTCCCCTGGGCACTCTGCAGGGGCTCCCAGGGGATGCTCGTGGCAATCCAGGCTCAGAGCTGGGCTTGCCTTTTCCCACCAGAAATCCCTTCCTCTGTGCCAGGAATGCCCAGTCCTGGTCCCTCCTTCACCTGGGCATCAGGCTGGGGCACAGCAAAGCCTCGCTCAGGAGCACAGGGGAGTTTGTCTGTGGGCAGAGCCCAGGGAAAGGGGTGAAGATCTGCCCGTCGGTCATAATGCGGGTCCCCTGCACTGGGCTACCAAGCTGTCCCATCTCTGGGGTCCCAGCAAGGCAGGTGACTCTTGCCTCAGCATCTGTTGGCACCACCAAACCCTCATGGGGGCAGGTGCAGCCCCAGATGGGAGATCTCCATCCATGGATTGGTGAGACTTGTGGGCATGAAAGTGCTGAAATGGAGCAGTTTGGGCAGCACAGAGGCTCCTGGGCAGAGCCGTGAGTAGCACCATGAGCACCCAGCCATGTGTTTGTCTTTGAAGCAGCAATGAGGAAATGAAGCATCAATGACCAGTAATCAAAGGCAACCAAGGGAAAAACAGCAGTGGATCCCCCTCCCCAGCAAATGTACAGAAGTGGGTTGTGATGTGAGCTGTGCCATAAAACCATCCGGCAAGTGCTCCCTTCCCAGGGTTTAAATCCAGCTCCCATGTCCCTGGGGCACCAACTTACAAGATCCGTCTGCACAGAGTAAACATTGAAATTATATAATTAGCCCCTCAGAGAAAAGAATTATAAATTCACAGGAGCTTAAAATTAAGAGAGAAATATTACAGCTCTTCCACCCTTCCCTCTCATCTCCAAATGCTGAGTGGTGCAGCAGGAGAGGAGAGTTTCCAGAAGGGAGGGAAGGAAGGGCTGGGAGGGTTGGATGTTTCTGGGTGTCTCATAGAGCTCCCTGTGCAAGGAGGGTCAGTCCTTTGAAGGGCTCCAGGTGCCAGGGTGCAGTGCAGCATGGGTGGGTTCCAGCAGCCCCTGGGGAACAGGGGGTTAAGGGAAGCACTTGGCCTGGGTCTGCTGGTGTCTAATCAAATGCCAGTGATGGCAATAACCTGAGATTAAAAATGGGAATTGTACTTCATCAAAATTGATTCCAGGGTAAATTGAATATTGAGTTAAATTCCAGAGCCTGGTGAAGGCTCTGCCTTCCCAGTCCAGTCCTGAAGCAAATCCATCCCGAGTCGCCTGGATATACCACACTGCTGTCTGACCTTGGGTTACTGCAGTAACCTTAAGCGCGCATTAATACACTTTCAGTCACTGTTCAATTCTCTGGGGAATGGTTTAAGGCCCTTGGCTGGAGTGAATATTATTATGCAGGCTATAATTTCTTTTAAGACCTTTGCCAGCAGCCAGGCAGCCTTCAGAGCATCCTTCCCCGCTGCCTCTGGAGCACTGTGGGGTGAGGACGTCATGGAAAGGGAGCCCCATCCAGGACAGGCATGCTGAGACTTCTCCAGGTTTGGAAGATGCTGAGTGGAGGGGGAGGTGAGGGGCTGTGACCAGACCACCCTCCAGGTTGGGCAACCTTCCAGGACCTTTCCATGGCCTCCTCCAGCCAGGTGAAGATGGGTATTGGACTGAGTGTGGCCATGCTCCCCTGTGTAGGGCCGGAAACAAGAAGGAAGAGAGGGAGAAGAAGAAATGCCTCAAAGGGGATGCATGGCTTTTCTCCTTCACCTCTCTCTGGGATGCTGGCAGTAGCCCATCAACACCCTTTCCCCTGGGAAAGCTTCTCTGTCTTGGCTTTGGCCCCAGCTTGGGAACATGCCACCACAGGAAGCCTCCCTCCCTTGGAGCTCCTCGGCCTTGGTGCTGCTGGGAGCCTGTGGGCTGCCTGGTGAGCTGGGGAATGTGTATGGACAACCCATGGGGCTGTAGTGAGGAGGTGGAGATTTTGGGGTCCCTCCTGTGCTTTCTGTGCTGGGCAGCCTGGCTGCCCTGTCCTGGGCTGGGAGAGACTCTGTCCCTGCTCCCCGCCTGGCTCTGCACCTGGGACTTCATTGGAGCAGAGATTATGCTAAATTCAGTTAAGTTGGAAAAATGTTCATTGGAGACCCAGAGAAGAAACCCCCAAACTGATTTTCATCTGTGGATTAGACAAAATTTGATTCACAGTTCAATTCTCCAAAGGGCAAAATTTTCACAGAATCCCTGCTTGGATTTTATTTTAAGCAAATCCTATAAAAATCCATCTAAAGGAGATGGTGACTCCATATTTCAGATCCTGCACGCTGTATTTGGGAACACGAGTTCTGGTTTTATATAATAAAAAATGTAGAGTTTCCTCATGTTGCCATATGTTTTTGCATTTATCCATGCACTTGCTATAACCCTCTCTGTGGTGTGTGCCTACAGAGCTCTGTGTCAGCATTGAAATGCATTGAGCCAGTATCATTCATGCAAAAAATGAACCTAAAATATCCCTGAAGAGGGGAATATAATAGGATACAATTGTATAATTTAAAAAACTTTGCATCATATTACATAGTCAAAAAGATAATGTATGCTACAAGGGAGGAAGTGTGTTAACACTGTAGTTGCCCTTGCTGCAACAAGCAGTATTGGCTCAGCATTCCTTCCCCAGCTCAGCATCCTCATCCTCCTCAGCCCATCCTGTCCCTGTGATGGGCTGGGCCATGGCCATCCTTGGGTGGGATGTATTCCTGCCTCTCCTGTGGAGCCCTTTGCTTCCAGTTTTCCCTTGCAGGATGAGGTGTCCTGCCCATGCATTCACCTATTCCCTGCCTTCTGTTTTGGCTGGAAAACCCGGGAGGGTGGGGAGGGGTGTTGAAGTGTGGCCCCACAGAGCTGTGTGTCTAGTGGAGTGTTATTCCTCCTGCTCGTAGGGATCCAATGTGCACCTTGGACCAGGTGTTTTGGGGAAGGTGGCATTGCCCAGCTGATTTACTGAGTGGCCAAAGCAGGTCTGTACCCATGGGACCCCTGTTACCCCCTCCAACTCAAACCTACCACTCCCTCACTGGCGTAAAAAGGAATATTTTCCTCTCTTGGAGTACTATCTGTTCCCAAATCATGTATAAAACGTTTGCAGAAAACACTCATGTATTTTTTATGAGTCCAATCTGAAGTTAAAATATATAAACATAAAAATATCAAGAAGTACTTTAGGAAAAAAAAAGTTATTTCATAAAATATCAGGAAACCAATTTAGAACCTCTCTGGAGGTGCTCCCTTCCTATGCAGCCCAGCCTGAGCTCAGCTGGCTTCTCACACCAGTGGGGACCCTTCCCAGGGCTTATCCAGCCCCTCTGGCAGGCTCAGCCTTTCACACTTGAGAAATAAACTGCATAATTTTATTTAATCCAGGGGATAATCTTGTTTGTAATGTGCCAGGACAAAGGTGAGAAGATTTATTTCCAGAAGACCAGATTAAGGTAGTTTTGTGCTGGCAGGAGAGGCAAATTGTTCACAGAACCCAACAGCATCTTCCAACGGGGGCATTCTCTGGGAGCATCCTGGGGCAGTGGGGCCAAGCCAGACCTCTCCTGCCTCCTCACTGGTTCCCAGACCTGCTAACAAGGAGGAATTTACAGTCACTCCCAGTGTTGAAGATTTATTTTTTCCTTTTCAAGGACATGCATCCTTGAAACCTCCTCCTGCCATGGATCATTTCAGCCCCTGGCGGAACAGTGCCGGGTGCTGCTCCCTGGGGCTGGATGTCTGCACCCCAAGGGTGTTCCAAGCCCCACAGACACTTGATTCCAGACCCTTGTTCCCACCATGTTCTTGCAGCCCAGCCTGCTGATGCTGGCACCTACCCTGGTGCTGCTGTGAAATGCAGCCCAGCATCCCCCACCCCAGGGACCTTCCTTGCTGCTTGTGCCTCTCCTGTTCCTCCTGAACAACCTCAATGCCTCCACACCCCTCCACAAACTCTCCTGGTCAGGGCTGCCTCTTGCTGTCAATTCCCAGAAAAGTTGGTGTTTATTTTTGCCATTTTTCTCCCTGATGAGCCAAGTTGGAGTTAATTGGGGGAATTGCCATCTGTATCTGTCACTGTGCTCTGTTTGCTGAATACTTTGTGCTTCTTTCCCACGAAATCATCTCTTTGGTTTCTGTTTTTCCCTTTCTTGTGTTTAATTGGGAAAAGAAAAGAACCCAAGCCCCAGCAGGGCCAGACTTTGCATTAAGTCCCAGTGAGCCACCAGCTGCGGTTCCAGGGGAGCTCACAGAGCCTGGGCAGCCTAGATCTGTGCTGAACCTCTTCAGTGGATGTGCTATGGAATATTGTCCAGCAAAAATCCCACACAGGGCAAAGCAAAAGGCTTTTCCCTCTGTGGCCCTGTTCTACAGGCCACATATTCCTGAGCATGAGCAGAAGTGCTGCCCTCACTGGCTGTGACCTTTTTCCCCTTGGTTGGNGGAGTCGTCGAATCCCTCTTTGGAAAAGCAAAGTGTTATTTCATGTCAGGGCAGTTTTCCTGGAAACCCCTGAGACAAAACCTTGCTTTGGTAGGTAAAAATTGCTACTTTTGTTAATTTTGCCTTTAAGCATTATCAGTTAAATATCATTTCTTTAAAAATGCATTTAATTTAAACTAAAATGCTGGAAATTTCCTTTTGAGGGCACTTTTTTTCATGCACAGGAATATTAATGCCTTTCTCTGAGAGATCTACTTGAAAAAAACAAGAATAAATTAAATACCTACAGATTTTTCTAATTCCTCTTTTTGGTGACATGCCGTCATTACATCAAATTACCGAGATGTGCTCCCATTTTTTTTGTGTGTGTGAAAATTATGGAATATAAAGTATATGTAAATGCAGCAAAAGGCTGTGAAGAAAGAACAGGGACAGGGGAGGCATTAGGTATTCAGCCAGCATTGTTGTGAGCCAATTAATCAAGCAGTGGCAAGGAAAGATGCAGAAACTATGAGTTCACCCTTCATGTTGATGAGGCCGGTCCAGGGCAAATGCTGCTGCACCTGAGCTCGTAGTTAGGCATGCAGAAAGGAATCATGGGAATATCTTCATGCCTTTGTCTTTCTCATGAAGGATGGAAAATGTCAAGCTGTTGTTTGGCTGCATGTAGGAGACTCGCTGAGAATTCACAGTCTGGTGAATCAGCTTTAACTCTTTGTGGCCGGGCTCTGCTGGCACATCTGCACCCAGCACCCGGGACTGAGGCAGGGAAGGGGCTCTCCGCTCAGGATTTTTGTCCTCTGCCTCTCCTCCTGTCTGTGCCCAGGTCAGGGGGTGCAGAGGGAAACAGCTGTGTGCCCCCAGCCCACCCTTTGCTCTCCCAACACTGTTTTACCTGCTGATCTCTGTCCGTCCCCGCAGCTCCAGCACCGACTGCTCTTCCCACTGGATCAGTGGCTCAGGACAGCAACAAGGGCCCTGCCAACCTCTTCCCTGGTGTGTTTCCCCTTCCTCTTGCTCTGGACAAGCATAATGTTTCGAACCTTGCCAAAACCAGGAGCAGTGACAGTTTGGTGCCACTGGTGTCTGCAGGGGGAACTGGCCGGAGGCTCCGACCCTGCCATGTCACAGCCAGATGTCCTTTCATTATCGTGCCTTTGGTTTTCCTGGGCTGGCTCCTTGGGTGCAGGCAGAGGTGATGGGGGTTGGCAGTGGTGGGAGAAAGATCCTATTCCTGGGGATCTACTGTGGATGTCCCTGCAGTGTGGGGACCACACATTGACTCAAGGAGTGCTCCAGAGTGGGGGCTGTCCCAAGAGCCAAGCAATTCCATCACACACTGTGTGCCCTGGGCAGTCCCAGCATGGGGGCTACTCACACACACGGGGCTCCTGGAGCCATTCCCAGAATTTTCCTGCCCTGGATCAGGGCTTTGCATCACAGGGGTGCAGATGGGAAGACACTTTGTCCACCCCCCTCATTCAGAGCATTGTGAGTCTCTGATCCTTCTCCTCACTCCCTTGTGGACTCCATCCTGGTGCTTCTGTTCCCAAATCTGGAACAGCCTCAGCTGCTCCTCACTTTTGCTGAATTGGTGACAGAAATTGTATCCTGCCCATCACAAATGATGGTTTTTTCCTACAAACCGTTTGTTTTTCCTTCAGCATCATGATATTGTTGGCCCAATTTCAACTTTTAATCTGGAATAACTCTGAGATCCTTTCCTCCTGACACACCAGCAATTCCTCAATTACATTGAACTGCAGAGGCTGTACTCTGCACCTGGATCCAGCAGATAAATTCCTGTTTCTCTCAACAAATTATAGCATCTTCCAAGACCTTTGCCATTCAGATTCTGCCCTCTAACGCATTCAAAAACTGTGAATTTAATATTTATATTTTCCCATCACACAGGTCAGATAGTGAATAACACTGGATATAGGACAGAGCTATCCCAAAGTTCTCATTTCATCCAGCCATCACTGACTAGTCTCCAACTGCAGTTTTTCAACAGGTTTTACCCTCACCAAATAGTATTTTCATCTTGACTCTGATTGCTCAGCTTGCTTGTGAGAATCTCATATAAGACGGTGTCAAAAATCTTATTAAAGTCAAGATAGGACATTTACTGCTTCTTTTCTATCCAGAAGGCCTATTACCCTGTCACAGATGAAAATTAGATCAGTTTGCCACGATTTGTTCTTGACAAACCCATGTTGGCTGCTGCTCACCCTGCTATCTTCTTGGTGCTTATAAATAGTTTGTTTGATCATTTGTTCCAATATTTTTCTGGGAACTGAAGTTGAACTGACTTAAACTAATTATAATTTCCCAGCCTCTGCTTCCCTTTTGCAGAGTAGGCAGAGCAGAGCAGTGTTCAGTGCCTCCTGTGCCCTCACCAGCACTTGGGACGACCAGGAGCCACATCGAGATTCCCTCCTCCACTTTTCCATGCCCTGGCATTCATCATGCCAGCTGCCTGATTATGGCTGCCTGATTATGGGCTGCCTTTTTTTGTTATGGAAAAGTAGGTTCACAGCCCCCACGTTTCCTGCACCACCCCTCCATCTCCTTCCCTTCCTGCTCCTCAGCATCAGCTCCTTCCCACAGTGTCCCCTGTCATAGAGCAGGGAGATGCTCCATCCTGAGCCTATGTCTAGATCAGGGGCCCCTCAGTCCTTCCCTCCCTCTCTTGGTGCCTTGGGACAGGCACCCTTTGGTCCTGCCCGTCCTTGTGTGGTGGATGATCAGCCTGAGGGGGATGGACTAGTGCTGCCTTTGGGGAATGCTCCTTGGGATCCTCAATGGCTCCACACTGCTAGNAATTTGTAACTATATAAAAATATATATATATATCTTGTAGATAATCAGAGGGGGCAATAGGTTCCTGGGAGACTCCAAAACTATGAAGTCCTGGGAGAAAGGGTTTGAAACAGTCCCTGACTCACAGAATGACTCT
>WEIV01014069.1:16846-46800 GCA_013390005.1 Calyptomena viridis
CTCTGATGGCTATAACTATTATATAAGGGAGCTTCAATGCCATAGGTGTCAGACACCTGCATGTATATGCTTAGATTATTTGTCTTTGTTTAGAACTGAGCTTCATTCACATGGTTTCGGTTGGCACAAACAACACTGTGATCATTATAATCATTGCATAACATGATCATTATCACATATTGATAAAGGNGATTTTTGGTTCCATACAACAATTAGAGCATGGCAGAACTTGTTTGGAAACATGGTGTTTTATCAATACAAAAGTGCTAGAATAAAATCAATACTGTAACTGATGCTATTTTTCAAGAGGAGAGGCATGTATTTTATCTATTACATACTGGAGATCAGCTGGCTACAGACCTTAATAACAACTAGACCAGAAGTCCCTGACATGCAGCAACACCAGCTCATGATTTAATCTCACACTGCTTTAGAAGATTCAAATGATGCAGATGCCAGAAGGGTCTAGATACAGAAAAACCTTCCATGGAGTCTTACACGGTGGCCATTTCTCACTCTTGATGCAAAAGTCAGCTTTGGTGTTATATGTTCTTGATCCTGCAAAATGTTGAGAAATCTGAAATAATGCTTAATCAAAGGCAGCTAGATGTGCTTAGAATTTCATCTGCTTTTGATTTACCTGCACAAAGTGTTGGGAAAAAGTCTGCAATAAAAAATATTGGCAAAGCGGATGCATGAGCAATGTCTTCTTCAGTAAAGTAGAAACATGTGGCATTTACACACAACAGAAAAGGGATTCTTCTGTTGAGAAAAAACGTTGCCTCTAATGTTTCACAAAAGCAACTGCTCTGTTTCAACCCACTAAATTCCTCAACACTGAAATTATAAAAATAATGTTCAAGCTGGGGCACAGCGAGACAACTTAAATGTTTAGAATCTAGAGTTTGTAGAACAGCAATGGGTTTCTACCTTACCTCATGTTAGCAATTTTCGGCATAAATTATAACTTTACTTAGACAGTTTAGGACCACATCAATAGATAAAACTAATACACTTATTACTTGAGGAACAATCAGGGACTGTAAGGAAGGAAATACTTCTGAGATTATGTGATGTTGATTGTGTCTTAAGTGTCTGAAGTGGAGCATTTCAAGGAGGCACCAAAAGGAAATGTATAATGAATTATGTCCTAAAAATTTCATGAAATGTGTTTTCTGATGGAGAAAACTGGTTTACTTATGACTATGGGTGATGTCTAAAGCCATTTTAATGCAATCAGTGAAGCTTTCAACTGTATAAAGCTAACACAGTCTTAAAATTGGACCCATCTTGATTAAATAGTCTTTAAAATCAGGTTTAATTTGCAATGTCAATCTCCAGAGTGGTTTTTTTGGGTCTTAATTTTATCAATAAATTAGCATTGATCACAACTCTATTCTGATTCAAAATAAAAACACATTCAGACACCAAGGCTATGTGAGATTACACAAGGTACAGATTCTATTAATGGAAGCCAGTGCTGCTGAATCCTCAGTTAAGACAATTAAAGTATAATGTGTTGTTCTTTCAAGCTTTCACACAATGGAAGTTATTACAAATACTTCTTCACTTTTATCAGGTAATTTACAGGAAAAAAAAAGGAAATTAGGAAATAGCTAATATGGAAATTTATATGATGAATACAAAGCACTAAATCTTTTTGAAGCCAGAGTTTCTGTACAAATTCTTGATCACAGTATCACCTTTGATCCCAACAGGGTAACAAATATGCTGAGGATCCAAAGAGGAGTGCAGGTAGAGTAATTCAGTGCTCCTTTCCTTGTCATGGCCTTGGGGGCCGTGCAGCAGGCCTAGGGTGCAGCATCTGCTGTAAGGTCTATGGTCAATAAAATTGTACATTCCAGCCCATTTTATTAATGTGGATCAGACTTCTGCTGATGTCTGTGCAAGTAATGGGCAAGAATTAGAGAACGAGCTGAAATTTATTTGAGTGTATTGGGAGAAGCAGAGAAAATGATGATGCAATGCCAGACTCTTTGATTTAAAGCTTCTGGTCTTTAAACACAGGAGGATGCACACCAGGGATGGCTTTAGCACAGGCTGGCCTTTGATCCGGATACAGAGTCTATTTTGCTATTTTGACACAGCTAACATGTCTAGTTTTCATTTTAGATGTGACTTTGTTATCTTTATCTCAGCCATGAATACTTTCAAATTAGACAACCGAAACATGAGGGTCCATGGTGCTGGAAAAACCAGCATCAAGTCCAGCATGCCTTCCTTTGCCTGCAAAGCCCATGCTAGTGACCTCATGGTCTTCTAGCTGTTTCCAAGGTGTGGAGCTATCAGCTCTTGGTAGCACAGAACACACCTGTTTGAAAAAAGCTTTATTTCCTTTGGATATACTTACATTAGCTGAGTGACTGATCAGACTGGTTGCCTTTTGTTTTAAGGGAAAGGGCATCATCAGAAGGGCATTTCCCATGAAGCGTGGAACTGATTTCACAGAGCTGCTACAAGATCTTCTCATGCATGCAGAGGGTATTGATCTGGCAGCTCTGGGNCTTGTTGATAGAAAAGCACATCAGGTTGTTTACCAAATGGAGTCTCAAACTTCCTGCCTCCTCAGCTATCCACCTAATTATCACAGATTTCAGGAAAAAAATATTGATTTACTTGTCCTGATGTACTTTCAGAAAGTTGTCATTAATTCCACAAGGATATCAGTGCAACGTTTTAGCATACAAAATATTTTCAGTGGAACAGGACGGATGTTACATGTTAATTGAATATAAGTCTCTTTTCTTTCCCCATTCTATTGATCAGAAGATGGTTTCTATAACTTAAATGTTCTTGCCTCTGTATTTCACAGTTTTATCTGTTGTGACAGGTGAGCTTTGAGTTTCAAATGGAAGGTGATAATGTGCTAGTCACATTATCCCATTTGATTAGTTGTTTCATAAAACTATTTTGATGACTAATCACTTTTACCATGTCAAAATGAATCCTACTCAGTTTGAAAGCTACTGTACAGAAACAGTATTAATGGATTAAAATTACGTGTGGATAATGATTTTAAAACTTTTAAAATACAAAACGAAAGATTAATGCTCTCCACAGTTTGTAAACTTCACATATGCCTGTGCACAGAAATAGGGAAACACAAGACTGACTCCTGAAGCCTGCTTGTTTAATAACACATATTGTATTATTCTTTTCATAAACCAGTATGGCTCTCTGTCTTAAAGTCAATTAGGTTTTATACCCTTATGCTTCTAATTGGAAGTCTGTTCCCAATTTTTATTTCTCTCATGGTTAAAAAATCTCCTCATATCCAGACTAATTGCATGCATAGCTAGTTTATATGCATTTATTCTTGTGTCAGCACTGTCCTTTACTATAAATAGTTTTTCCCTTCCTGATGCTTACCCATCAAGGATCTTTACAGAACAGTCATATCCTCTCTGAGACTTCATCTGATGGACTAAACAAGCAAAGCTTCTTTAGTAACTTTTTATGAAAAAGCTCTCCATCTATAGATCATCTCAGTATCTATGGTGTTCCTGATCCAGATTTTGACTGAACTTTTAAAAAAAAAAAAAAAACAGAAAAATCTGTAATATTTTAGATGTTTTTTTCTCCAGCATCTTGAACAATCTCTAATACTTCTATGATCCATCTGTTACATCTCACTATTGCATGTGACTTTTTCCTTTTTTATTGTTAGCTTGGCATTTTATGTATTGATTGGTACATGCCAGTCCCTACTGTTCCTAGGACTTTCTTCAGCTATTAGTTTGATATGTACATTTGTGTATTTCCTAAAATCACTAGCAGTTTTGTTGTGATCAATCACAAAAACAAATGCAGAATATCTGTTAATCTACAGAGTATTTCTCTCTCTGCACTTGATTTATGGATAATTCAACCCTTTGTCAATCTGAATAATAAGAGTCTAAAGCAGTATTATTTAACGTTTTTGTTCCAGAGATTCCAAGTTTAAAGTTCCTGAACTTCAAGACAACTTCACAGTCTGTTAGCAATAATTAACCAACATCCAAGTTTTTGAAACAAACCTTAAAGACTTTATAATTATCATCACTGCCTTAAAAGATATGATTACAGACTCTGTAGATGAATTCTAGAAATACCATGGGAACATGGAGTTTAAACTGCAAAATCTACTTAATATTTTGAGTAGAGCAGATGGACACTGGTGAATGACATAATGAGGCAACAAGTCCTCTCTGTCTTGGAGAGAGCAAATGAAAAATTTGCTGTGTAAAGGAAGAGCAATGTAGGAATACTCTCAGGCATCAGATTTCCATTAAAATTCTGTGACATCTAGATCTGGCCACCTTAGACACATGTAAAAATACAAATATCAAAACTTAGGCAGATGAACTGAGCACAAAGAACAGGTCAGAAAGATAAAATAATTTATCCTTTTTTTTTTTCCTTTTTTGTTTTTTTTTTTTTTTCACCTTCCATTTCAGGATAACATTGCAACTGAAGAAAGAATTTTGCCAGAAAATATTTTGGCTGAAAACCTGAGTTAGACCTGACATACCTTTACAGTTTAAACTGTAATTTGTCCTTGATTTAAAAAATCTGACTCAATACAGAACAAAATTATGAGCCACTGAAATTCTTACAATTAGAACTGATTGCTTTTGCAGTGAACCTCTTCACCACTGAGTACGCAGGCAGTTCCTGCAAGAGCTTTGTCAGTCTGAACGAGTTCACAAACAGCTGTCACACATCTTTAGCCAATTTTTCCTTGTCACACACAAAAAACTCTGTCACCAGAACCGGAATGACTGTCATTAGCTGTTATGAAGACCACTTGAATTTCTTGGAATACTTTTGAGTAAAATTTCTGTAGTATTTCTTGAACTTATGCAGGATGGCAGCCTGGCACTATGGGACAGTCTGCTGATACTCAGGACAGATGCAGTACAGATGCATTTTCCCACAGAGCCTTACAAAGCAGCATAGCTGTGTTTTATCATAGTGTGAAAACCTCCAGGAGGAAGAATGGGCTTGGGGCATAATTCTGCTGTGCACCCTCTGTGTGACCAAGATCAAAACCAGTCTGTAAAGCAGAGATGATGAGGTGATGACACTTCAGTACTTTGTGTGGAAACACTTTAATAAATGATGGTAGGATGTTTGCATGGGGCTCATAGAAGAAAAGTTTTGCTTGTGGCTGCATTCAAATCAGCTCTGATATAAAAAGCATTTAGCCGTAGAAAAAGGGGAAGGTACCTTGGGATACTGACATGAATGTAGTTCTTTGGCTTCAGAAATTGATACTGCTCTTGTTCACACAACTCAGAACACAAGCAGTGAAGTTTAAAACTGTCCAAGCCTATCTATCAGACAGAAAGTCAAACACCTAAGATGACATACTAGTAAGTATTTCTGTCTTCGCTTCCATTATAAGTCTGATTAACAGTATATGGGAGATTTGAATTCTTATGACATATTTGAAATAGTAAAACTGGCTTTAGGTATTGTCTTATACCAAACCAGAGAGAAGTAGAGCCTTTTCTCATTTGATGAAATGCTACTGCTACAGAAAACCTCATGGTGGTGTAAGAGTGTCTACACTAACTCTTTCAGTGAAATACTGATGTTTTAAAAATTGTTCCTTCTACTCTCATAATGGTAAGGCTTTATACACAGGTACAGAAGGCTGCTGTATTTCACACTAATTTCCCATGGAAGTGTTCTGATTGGCAAAAGAAACAAATGTCTAGGAAGTCAATTGGAACTGTTCTCCTACAGATGAAGGGAATTTCATCAGACATAAGTAATTTTCAGTGATAGATTTTCTGTAATACCGATACTTTCAAAGACATACTAAGGCACTCAACTCTCATTGGCTGTGAAGAGGAACTGGGTCAGGAAAATCGCAGTCGAACTCTATGCTGCTGCATCACTTCGCTTGTTTTTCTGTGTTGTAAAAATAGATTAACTGAAGGGAATATTCTCCTTTAGTTTCAATTAACATTAGTGAGTGATAGAACAACTGAATAAGTTAGTAGGTACCAGCATTTCTAGTGGCCTTCTGCAGTGGAGTGACTGTATCAGTGGACAAGGGAAGAGCTGTGGATGTCTTCTACCTAGACTTCTCTAAGGCCTTTGGATATGGTTCCCCATAGCATTCTTACTGCTAAATTGGAAAGGTATGAGTTTCATGGATGGACTTTAAGACAGATAAGGAATTACCTGGATGGCTGTATCCAAAGAGTTACAGTCAATGTCTCAAACATCCAAGTGGAATCTAATAAAGAGTGGTGTCCCTCAGGGGTCTGTATTGGGACCAAAACTGCTTAATAACTTCATCAATGACATGGACAGTGGGATCATGTGCACCCTCAGCAAGTCTGCAGATGACACCAAGCTGAGTAGAAGAAGAGATGTCATCCAAAGGGACCTTGTCAGGCTTGAGAAATGGGCCTGTGTGAACCCTATGAAGTTCAACAAGGTCAAGTGCAAGGTCTTGCCCCTTGGTTGGGGAAATCCACAATATCCCCATTATCAATAGAGCTGGGGGCTGAATAGATTAAGAGCATGTCTGCAGAGAAGGACTTGGGAATACTGGTGGAAGAAAAAATGGATAGAAGACAATGGTGTCATCAGCATCACAATAAGCGTGGCCAGCAGTCAAGTGAGGTGATTCTGGCCTTCTACTCTGCTTTCATGGGACCCCATCTGGAGTATTGTGCCCAGATTTGGAGACCCCAGGACAAGACATAGACCTGATGGAGCCAGTCCAGAAGAGGACCGTGAATATAATCAGAGGGCTCGAAGACCTCCCTGAGAGAGCTGGGGTTGTTCAGGTTGGAGAAGGGAAGGCTCTGGAGACACCTTATTGTGGTCTTTCAGTATATATATTTGTTGTTCATAAGCTACCATAACATTCTGCTCCAGTGTAAGTGAAATATGTGCCACTCATATGAAAAAAAACAATCGAGGGAAATTCTCCTTACCAAAAGCATCAGGTCACCCGAGTGCAACTTAAGTGGTGGACTATTTTTTCCAGGGCCTAGAGGGGTGAATGGGTGATGGGATCTGAAACTGAACACCCTTTTTCTCGGACCCACAAAATGTTTCACTCTACCTCTTTGTCAACCCAATCATAAATTCATGACTGCTGTAAAAACTCAGACTGTGAGCTTTTTTGACCCAAACACGACACCCAGCAATTCAGAAGGGACCAATCTAAACATCTTGTTTCATTTTCTTTCATGGAGCCAAGAGCCCATATCACTTTCAAGTTCATTTCAGCTTTCTTGTGTGCTCCAGCAGAAAACAACCCCCTTATGTACACTTTTGGTCCACTAAAATGATATGAAATTTATCTATGGTAAGTTTCACAGAGTTTCTAAGGGCAACATTGTATATAATTAGTCATACAAAGAAATGTATCATGTTGAGGAAAAAGAGTGAAATTTATATATACGAATGTGTAATGCCTGAGTTACTGTATCCTTTCAATAGGAACAGCTCCTGAAAAGAGTAAAAGACTGCACAAAGCTTTTCAGAGGCAGGGATTCAGCAAGTACTTTGTCTGGTTCTGTGACATTATAGGGAGTAAAACAAAATAAAAAGCTTAAGATATTCAAAATCAGGCTAACACAGAATGAATCAAAGGACAGGGGTGTATATATATATTGCCTGTAAGCCACAATTTTTTCAGACATAGACACTCTAAAAGTTAATTTGAACTTGCATTGAGCATTTGTTAGTCAAATGGCATTAAACCTGGGTGAGTAGCTTAATTCACTTCCAAACTTAAATAAATGAAATAAAAAAAAAAAGGCAAACACTTGAATTCTGAATAAAGATGCCCAATCATTGATTCATAGCTTTCATTTTCTTTAATATTGTTGTTTCAATTTGGATTAATGGTCCCGAGATTCCTCACATAAAGAAATTCTGAGACTGATGAAAATTTCAGTTTCTTACGAAGTAGAAAGCTATGGCAAAATGGACAGCAGTGCTTTTCAAAGGTGATATTTAAAACTTCTCAAATGTTTGTCAAATGCATACAAATGTAGACAATAATAAATAACAGTAGTTGAATACATCAGGATCTTTTTCTGCCAAAGGATCGTAATATCAAATCAATAAATTTTAGCACATATGTTAGAAGAGTCTCTTTCATGTAAGAAGTAGGGAAAACTCAGGGAGATTTTGACCATGAAATGGAGATTTTGGGAGTATGGTTGTTTTTCAATCAGCTATTTAGCTGAGATATCAATGCACTTATTTCCCAGTTGTTTGGCTCCTACTCCAGTGATGTTTTTGCTCAGAACAAGCTTCTTATTTCAGGTCATGTAAGAACTTGAGAAACCTCCTTTGCACTGTCATGCAGACTGGGATTTTCATGAAACACAGGCAATTGCCTCAAAATAGCTGCCACATTTTCTGTCAGTGCCAGAGCGCACACATGGGTCCTACAATCCCCCAGCAGTGCCCACAGTTTAGGGCCCCATTCCAGCCCCCAGGACAATCAGCTCTTGCTCCAGCAAGACCATAGGACAAGTCTCCAGCCCTGCCACAGCCCCGTCCCACCTGTCCATAGGCTAAGTTGAGTCCGGCCCACCCACAGTCGATGTCCCATTCCCAGGGAGGTGCCTGATGCCCAGGGCTGGAGCTGCCTTGGTGCCTGAGGGCCACCTCTGCTCCTGTCTGGGGTTTTCTGCCCCTGCACACCAGAGTGCAGAGAGGATGAGTGTGATCTGGGCAGCCATGAGTAATGAGCTGGCAGCAAGAAAGGAATAAATCACAGCCTTTCAGGAGATTCAATAACTTGTCGAGCAAAAGGGTAACAGGGATTCTCTTGGATTGCTAGCAGGACAAAGCAGTTACCAGCTCTCCTTTATTTGAACAACATCAGCTGAAGCTGACTCATACAAAATGTTAAATCTTATACTGACCTACTCTACTCTCTATTACAATTACTGTGTCTCTACCTAGTGACTTATGTTCTCCATACAATATGCTCAGCTCATCAAAGTGATGTATGCACACAAGCCTACATACTTGTGCTGACTTTCAGGAATACATATATATATATAAATGGATTCTTGAAAGTATATAGAGATATGCATGTAGAGAGGACAAAAATCTCCATGAAATATCTTTATATGAAGCCAGATTTTCTTTCAATCATACAGTTCAGGCTTGGTAATTGCTCACAAAAATTCTGCGTGGAATATGGTAGGAATTTTAGGAAGCATATGAATGTCCAGAAAATTCAGATTTATGCACATACAATGTATTATTACTATGCAGAGGGAAACATTTCTTTGTGAAGATTTAAAATAACCAACCTTTAGGCAAGGAAGCCAAAAGTGAAAAGTCATTTTTACTTAATGCCAACCTCTCTCTCAGAGAAAGAATATTTAAAATAATTAGATTAAAAATAATATCAAATTATCAATAACATTTTTCTGATGTGAATTTTCAAATACTTTTACTTCAGGTAAAATTCTTGATGTTTTCATATCCATAAATACTCCAAGAAAAAAATTATTTAAACATATATTAATTTTTAGTTAAGGTATGAAATATTTCTAACTCCAAAAGAACCATTCATAACATGTATTTGACTCATAGCTGGGATTTTAATCACTGTTCCCCAGTCAGCTCTGCAGCAAAACACTACCATGGTGTTTTTCAGATCTCTCTGTGCGTCCCAGCAGACATGCCCTCAATGTCCTTTCATAAGCAAGTAATTGGTATTTTTCTTTCTTTGACCGCCTTACATATCTTGTTTTGCCAGTCAAATCCTGAACTGAAAATAACTCACCATCACATTCACAGATTGCTACATTTCTGACTCAGTTCTGCATGTTCATGTTAGATTCATCTGCCTCAGCAAAAGAATCGGGACCATTGATTTATAGACAAATGTATCCAGCTGATCAATAATCTGCTCTCATCAGGCCATAGAAAGTATTTACTTGCTCTTAGTGAATGCCAAAATTCCCTGTCTAATTCAATACGCTAACAAATGAGGACACATTAAATTGCTTTCCTGTATGTGTATGTCTATTGACAAGAGATTTTAAGCTAATCTCCTTTATACCACAGAACTATTTTAATGGTTGAATGCTTCAGCCTTTGTCTCTGCTGGGCAGTAGAGGCAATCATGCTTTCTCTTCTATAATTTCTCTTCCTCATCTGCAGATGTACACAGAACATTTTCTCTGTAAGCTTAGTGGAACAACTTTACATTTTTTGAAGAAAATGCATTGACTAGTAATAAGCACAAAGCTCTGCAAAGTTGATGCTCAGTTCTGGAATTCTGCATTTCATCCAGCACCACGACATACTTTCTGCAATGCCAGAACCTAGTTTCAATACCTTGCCCATCTCCCAGATTTCTAAGATATCTCTAAGATATGTTTCCTTGGTAGAAGACCTTGTTAGAGATTCCCTGAGTTTTCGTTACCTGCCACAGGGTTAGAGACATTATTTTGACTACTGTGTTATCTAGGCCATCAAAATTTTCAGCAGGTATATCAAATATATCAAAGTATATCAAATCAGGCATTCAGAAGTTGAAGTTAATCCTTCTGCCATACATCATGGCCTCACAGTAGTCAGGGTACGCTGGAGCCATATAGTAGTTCCCTACCACGCCAGCCCAAGCAAATTGTATGTGGAGCAAATTACGCAAGACACACGTGATTTCACTAGTACAGAAACATGTTCTGGTAAGTCTCCACCACTCCAGTTCTGAAACAACACCTTCATTACAGATTTGGCCAACATTTCACCAGGCTGATGTGCAAATTAAATCAGACAAGATTATTTATGAACGATATACCTATAATGTTATCAACTATATATGGTGTGGATTTTACAAACATACAGTATAATTTGGTTTTTCAAATTCAAGGATGCATAAGTAAAAAAAAAACCAATGAAACACAAACTAAAACAATCAAACAACAAAATTAAAAAAAATAAAAATTAACATAAATAAAACAACACTAAACAACTCATTGAATTAGTCATAGGGCAGAGTTAATCATAGATCCATGGTCGATAAAATATTACCCTGACGTCTAATTCATTATCACGTTCTACAGAAAATAGAACAATATTTCTTTGCCACCCACACATAATACTTGTGCAGTGTCTTGAAGGGGTCAGATGAAGTATTTTTTGTGCCTTTAACTGTTACAAACTTGATTTATATTTGTTTTCTCATGTTAAGAATAATAATGTACCTTTATGATCAGAAGTATTAATAATTTTATGTTAGCAGGTAGGTGGGGGTGGATTATTTGTTTTTAAAAGTAGTACCTCATGTCTTTTGAAAGACAGCCCTGCAACTTGTGAAGTAATGTAATTCAGGCAGAATCTCTTTGTGCTACCTTGACTCTGAACAGGTTTCTATCTGCATCATATGTACTGATAAGAGAGTCAAATACCACAGGTCTGTGATTTGTAAACATCTGAATCAAGGGCACTGCTACATTCCCTGATCATTCATGCAGTGGAGTGCAGCAAAACAGAACAAAAAAGCTCTTCAGAGCTCTGACTGTAACGCCCAGAGTTCAATAAATTAGCTGAATCTGTGGGAAGGTTAAAAGAAACAAGCTGCTTTGATTCAAGTTATAATTATTTTGCTTGTATCATTTTGGGCATTCTCAAAGCTTGTTTACGTTCTAGAAAGGCATGAACTTCTTCCAGCTCCATGCAAATTATTACTCTACCCATGACCTTGTCAGGCAGCCACATTGAGCATTTTATTGTCTTTGGGAAAGCTCTGCTTAAATTCAGCTAAATAATTATCACAAAAGTGGTGCAGTGAAAAAAATATAGTGAAATCTCTGGACATAATTCTGCAATACTCCAATTTTTTTAGTGATTTGCAAGGCATACAAAGTGGACATTAAGGTAACCTTAAATCAAAATAGTAGTGATTTCCATTCAAGTAACTGATAAAACAAAAGCTGAAGGCAACAGGGCCATATGTATTTGTATTTCAATCATGAGACCATGTGCTGCATCTCAAAAGGGACATCTGAACTGCCACCAAAAATGTGGCTTCAGTTCTTGCTCCCATGTTATTCTGACATGGAATTTGCCACTGTCTTCCCACTCCTCAACATTTTTCTGAAATGTACACATTTGTATGTCTCAGTAAGAGCTTTCTTTTCATTTGACAATTGTCCCTTCCATTGTGACATGAAATGACACCAGAGGATCCCCAGCTTCTCCCGTATTTTTGGCACAAACATTGCAATGTTGCCCTGTTTGAATTCACTGCCCCCAAAGAAGTAAAATTTCTTGAGATTCAGCCGTTTTCCCTGGGCTCATTTTAGAATATCAGGCAAACAACAATGGCAAAATAATTTTTCTTAACAAGAAGAAAGGTTCATCTCTCATTACAAATTGAAAATTTAAAAGGAAGCATTAGTACTTGGGGAGCAGTTCACCCACCTGAACATTGATACCTAACAATGAGGGGGCTGATGTGTGGTTTTCTATTTCCTTTAATTTTTTTCTTTTAAGAAAAGAAACCATAAATGATACATTAATCTAACATATATGAGATGTGAATCAAATCCATTCTTTTTTTGTACACATACACAGCCTGAATTTTCAGAGTCTCTGTTCTGTGCACACCCAAGCTGTTTCATTTAGTAAGTTCAGGTGAATAATGTAGCTATGGAATAAGGTTCAAGGCATCTGCCAGGTGCTGCACTCTGTCATTGCTGACCATCTTAGTTTTATGCTGCTGGAGATACACTATCATTAAAACTGAAGCTGATTAAAGATAATTGCTGTAGGTCTACATGACCTGCTATGACACTTTTGAACTTCAGAGCAAATGTATTATTAGAACATGAAGCCACCATGAGAAGGGGTTACAGTGGGACCCAATCCATACACATCCCCTACACCAGAGTGTTCAGTACCTTCAGGTGTGCAAAAAATGTCTTTGAGGTCCTCTTTACCCTGTTTAGGTCTTAGCACTGAAGAACCACCACTTTGACCTCCAGAACTACAGCTTTCATACAATTTAAAAATAGCACAGAAGTGGCGACTTTCCACCCTGAAACAGCAGTCCAAAGCACCTTATAGTTCACTAGAATGAATTAAGTGTGGTAGAAAAAATACTGTAATCAATGTTCATTTTAGGCTCATTTAATTTTAATTTTTATTTCTGGGTTTCAAAATTGCATGAATAGTCTTCTTTATGAACATTTATATTGCACTGTAAATTTGATAGTGTATCTCTTTGCAGAAGTGCTAAATGTTACAATATTTAATTTGATTCTGCTGGTTTAAGACAAAATTTATATTAATTACACACAGTTTGTCTAGTTTAGTTTTTTATATATATTTCAGTCTGTCTTTAGGAACAAATAAAGAGTGTCATTTAAGATTGATCCGAAATCATTAGTGTTAAGCAGCAAAATTTTCTTTGACGATAAATCTTGAAATTACATTTCTTGCTTTTGGGTTTTAAGCCCTTGTAACAAAGATAAGTAAGATGTGAGGAAGAACCTGTTATTTAAATATTCCTGTTTGCCTCTTTGGGATCCTGGGACACTTACTGATTGAAAAGTCTCCCAAAGCCAGACATTTCAACACAGAAAAATTCAAATGTTATCTTAAATCTTTAAACACTTATTCCCACTGTTTTCATGTGCTCAAATCAGTTTTTGTTGTAAACAAACAAGGTCATCCTTGT
Organism: Calyptomena viridis; assembly: GCA_013390005.1. NCBI lineage: Eukaryota > Metazoa > Chordata > Aves > Passeriformes > Eurylaimidae > Calyptomena > Calyptomena viridis. The sequence goes on from WEIV01014069.1 coordinate 30,540, forward strand.
TTGGTTAAGCAATTATAATAAAATTAACAACTGTGTAATACCTGCCTGTACTCACATGGGAGCTTTTGTGGCTTTTTAAACCATAAAATTAAGCCTCCAGCAATGTTGTTACCGGCCAGACTTTCAAGTCAGAAATGTTTTGCGTTACCATGTTCCTGAGGTTTTTCTCTCATTTAATACCCTCAGTTTAAAAGAACCTCTTTCAAGAGCTCCATACAGGCATTGTTGGTGGCATTACATGAGAAACATCAGCAAGGATCATTGCCCTCAGTCATGAAACAAATAAGCAAAACATAACCTTTAACCGCCTGTCCTTCCAAAAATGAAAAAAAATAATTAAAATTAGAAAGTAATCATAGTGCCTTTTAGAGGATATCCATCAGAGCAATAAAACTTGTTTGCTGTCTCATTGCTTACTAGGCAGCACATAAAACACCTGATACTGAAGCTCTTTCCCAGGCCCAAAACAAACCTCACATTTATTATTAGGGACACAGAAACAAGTCATATGTGAAAAAGATACTCAAAATGTTTGCTGAGAGAGAACTAGGAATCACGTTTGTGAGCATGATGTATTCTTGTAAACGAAGCCACAGACAGAATGAGATAAAATTGAAGTGCAGATCTCAGCAGTTCTGTGCTCTCTTAAACCTCCAGGAATGTCAAATATAATCTACTATGTTTGGAACAGCCAAACCTCTTTCAGAAGAGAGGTTTCTCCTCCCAGATCTTCAATGCAAGTGTTCTTAAAGAAGCTCCCATGTCCCAGTAAACCACAGAATATTCTGAGTTGAAAGAGACCCCCAAGGAACATCAGGTTTGACTCTTAAGTAAATAGTCCCTATGGGGATCAAATACACAACGTTGTTGTTATTACCACCCTGCTTTAACCAACTGAACTATTCTCAGAGTCTGAGCTTCCATTTTCCATCTGAATTACACCTCTTTCTTAACACATATTATTCATAAAATTATAATATAATCATCTTATCAATTCAACAGTCAGGAAAAACTAGTCAGAAAAACTCAGGCTGAGCAGATGTCCAGACTGACTGAAATAATTAAAGTATTTATGGTTTTCCACATTAATTTATGTCTTTGGGAACTTGGGTTAAAATTGCTAAGTCATCTCTTGCCGGTGCAGATTGTACTTTCAACACAAAAACAAGCTGAAAAGTTCATTTACTATGATTGTTACACTGGGTATTGAATTTTAAAGAAGTATTTCTGCAAAGGAAAGGTCAGAGTTTTGAAGCACTGAGGAAATGCAGAAATCACAGGGAATGAGTAACGTGGCTGGAAAAGTGATGAAATCAGAGTAAAGAAGGCATAAGAATTTCTTCTTCTGATAGTTTGACTTCTTCGACATAGTTTTGATGGTGATCACCAGGGTAGATGTGACACTGAGCTGCATGAGGCTGGATCATGCTTTCATTTCACTGCCTATTTGCTACTCTGCTGTGGTTATTTCCTCTACTAATACAGTTGTGGTCTTCCTTCTTGACACTGTGAAAAGAACAACTTGTGCTACAATTTTCATGCCAAATTCCTTGGTCATCTAAATGTGTCATGGATTTGAAGAAATCTTGGTGAGACCAGGCTGTAGGGCTGACCCAGGACTGTTGCCCTGTAGGATGTCACATTAAGAATTCTGGATGAGCTTAGCATGAGGTCTTACACCTGCACGAAGCCCTGAAGTCCACCATGGTTCATCCCACAGCTCTCATTCCAAGCTCAGTGCTGCTGAAGCCCATTGAACCAGAACAAAGACCCATTAGAGGGCAAGTGTTCTCTGTGTGTGTTTTCCAGTCCAGCTTTCTCACACGCCAAGATAATTGACACGAAAGCACAGAGAAAAGGTGAAAGTACAACACTATATCTTAACAATCTCCACAAAATCTGAAGGGAATTCCCTAGTCTGCACACAGCCTGCACAAAGCCTGACATAAAACTGACTGGTAGAAGGAACCAAAGACTAAGGAAAGACTACAGACTGGGGTTCTTCCAGAGGCAGAACCCATCTCATCTCCTCAATTATTGAAGGAAGAATCAGAGAGGTGGCCAGACACATGGCAGCCCCTGTGCATCCCTTGTCTCTTTGGTTTCCAACAACAAGAGACTGCCCCCTGCCATCCTCACACATGCAGATCTGCACAACCTCTTTGGCACTGCTGACCAGCCAACAAAGGTCTAGCAGGCACGTGGCCAGTGCATCTGGAAGTGCTAGTTGGTCTCAGTGCACTCAGAGAATCCCTTAGTGATTACAGATGCACTGGTTTTAGCTGGGTTGCAGTCGATTTTCTTCATAGTATCTTGTGTGGTGTTATGTTTTGGATCTGTAAAGAAAACAGTGTTGATAACAGACTAACTTGTAGCTTTTGCTGAGAAGAGTTTACACATAGTCAAGGTCCTTTCTGCTGCTCATCCCACTCTACCATTCAGGAGGAGGGGGATGCACAAGGGGTTGGGAGGGGAAAAAGCTGTGCCAGCTGACCCCAGCTGACCAAGGGATGTTCCAGTTCATATGATGTTGTGCTCAACAATAAAAGCTGGGGAAAGAATGAAGCAGAGGGGTTTTAAAATTTTGGTGTTTTTTTTCCCAACCAACCATTGAGAATGATGGAACCCTGTTTTCCTGGAGATGGATAAACATCTGCCTTTCCATGGGAAGTAGTGAATTAAATCCTTGTTTTACCTTGCTTGCAAGCACCTCTTTCACTTTACCTATTAAGCTGTCTATTTCAACCCAAAAGTTTTCTAACTTTTCCCTTTGATTCTCTCCCTCATCCTGCTGTGGAGGGAGTGGGCGAGTGACTGTGTGTGGCTGAGCTGCCTGCTGGGGTTAAACCACAACAAGGGATTAATCCTGTAATAATCCTGTATTTAATCTCATCACTTGGCCTGAATGTATAAAGCATTGTCATGCTGAAAGAGAGCACAATGTTTCTTATGGGTCACATCCTTTAACACTGGATTTTTGGACACATTTGCACCTCCTAGCTTAATAAGGACTTGTGAAGTGGACTCAAAGGTCAGAACCCTTCAAATTCTGTAATATTTGTGAAGTTCTTGAGATAAGGAGAATATCAATCAGCTTTCAGTCTTTTTTTTTTTTTTTCACTTTATATGGATGAAAAGATGCAGAGTTTTACTTAGTGGATGTTAGAACATAACTGAGAACATTTGGTTATTCAGTTTCTGCCTAGGCGTGCTTCATCACAGCCCAACCATTTCTGAAACTCCACATGGATTATAGAACATAAAAGATAAAGGGCCTGTTAAAACATCATAGTTCTTATAAATTCTTATCTTGTCAATTTTTCAGCTGGAAGGGATGATAGAAACATGAAAAAACATCCTAACAGGGTACAGAGTCCATCAGTGCCCTTAAAAGAGACATGAGCCTAGCAGTCATCCACTATTGTTGTCTTTGAAGAGTGGGTAAGAAAGAGCTAGAGGTTACAATGTGCAATGAAGATTAAAAGCACTTTTCCTGTAGAGAGGAGCACGTCTGACATCCATTTAAAGATAATGATAGGAGTCTATTAAAGGCAGGTGAAACAAAGGGACAAGGGAAAATGTGTCTAAATAAAAAATAATGGTCATGGAGCTTAAAGGATTCAAAAATAAACACACATCAGGTCATTAACTGGTAAATAATAAAATCTTAAGAACCATATCACCGAACTGAACAGATATACATAAAAAGAACAAGGTTCTTCACCTCAAATGGTGAATCAAAAGCATGCTTTTAACTAAGAATAGCCCAAGAGAGGGAAACAAAGAAGCTCTTGTGATTCACTCTTGACGTTGCAGAGAAAATGGCATCACCTCTCAAGACAGTGAAGGCTACATCTGAAGCCCCTTCTTAGGGCTTTTTTCTTTAATTAAAACCACAGGTAATTGAAGGATGATAGGGTGTTTGGGAATTAACTTGTTATGTATGCTGGGGGCTGAGTGACAGCTCCATCCACCTAACACATTTGTTTGAAATGATCTATAAAAACCTATAAAACTCAGTGTTCCCAACCAATCTGATCACCATGAAGTATAAGACTCATTTCACGAGTTTTTTTAATTTTCCCTCATTCAGGCTGAGCTAAGAAGATAAGAAGATACAAATACAGATTTCTGCCAGACTGCAGTTCACTGCTGTTCAGAACAGATTCTCAGCTTTTATACATGGTTGCACCTTGTTAAACTCCACAGAGACATGCAGATTCCGACAAGATGAGTATCTTGTCCGTCAAGGAAGTAGTGCTGTTGTATATGTGGAAAGGAACAGTTTATTTTAGGACTAGAAAAGGAAACTACTTTATGCAAGACTGCACTAGCCTTGCAAAGTTTGGTTTGCAACAAAATTTGCACACAGGGTTCGCCTACTTGAAACTCATAATTAAGGTCTTGCCCTACAGACCTGACCAAATTTCCTCCAAAAGTCACAGAAGAACTTTTCTGCCTCAAATATCTTCCAGGGTCTTTAAACCTGCTGGCACAGAAGCCACATATATATGTTGGATCCATAACAGGAGAATTTAGAACATCAACCTCTTTCTTTTTACACTAGAGGAAAATTATTATTTGCTTGATTTTTGATATAAATGGCATCAGTTTTGATGCCACCCAGCTGACAGCAATGGTGCACACACAGAGCCACAGGTACCAGCATGTGTCCATACCCATGCACCCCTGCAGGCCAGCCAATCCATTACAGTGCTTTTTAATAACATTTTGCATGCAAACCTTCTAAAATCCCACATGTCTACTTTGGATGTAGCCCACTTGGAAAATTCAAATGAAAAGCAGAAGCATGAATCTTTGAGTTGGTATTCTAATAGGCTTGGATGAGAGAAACACACACTGTCAGTAAAACTGTTCAAGATCTCTCATAAGAACTTAATATAAAATTTCAGTATCGTTACTTGTCTGGTAATGTCTCTGGAAAGCTAGTCATAATCATCATCTTAATTAAAGATGTCCAAAATTAGACTGACAAAACCATCACCCTAAGTCTGTCTTCTGTCAGACTCACCATAATATGTTCTGAAGACACTCTATATCCCACATACTGTCTTGCTAGTGACTGTGTGTCTGTTACAGAAAGATGTTTTTCTTTGGACTAAGAAGCACCAGAGAAAATTTTTCCCACATAGTAAATGTTACTTACAGATGAATGTTTTTCAGTCCTCAGTGTTTAAAAAACACCCAACCAATTTCTACACAGGTAATAAGTGTAAACCACTTGATGGAACTAGTCACAGTAATCCTTCCTTTGGTGCTGATTCCATTACTTGATCAGTGTCGGTATTGATCAAAAACAACTTGTGGAGAACAGTTTTAAATGCCTTATACGGAGAAACAAATACTTAGAGAATTTGTGACTTTGCTCCACAAAAATCACAGATGTGTTTGACTGAAATTCTTAATTGAAAATTAAGAATGAAGAAGAAATGGCTGATGCCCACTTTTAAAATTTTCATCCTGTAAATCAGAACAAAAATCCATTGAAGCCAAAAATAACTCACTGCTAAAAAAATCATGCAAATAAGATTTGATGCAGGCTCCCTGTGTGTTTCCTGTTTGTCTGATTTCAGATTGTGATGATTTAATGTTGTTCCTATCTCCATTACATTCAAGAATTTCACATTAAAGAAGACATAGGACAAATCAGTATGGTGGGGTTTAGATACCTCTTGCTTCTTTCTCTATCTGCCCAGAACAGGCCAGTTTGATTCTAGGCAATGCCACTGTTATGAGCATCTCTTCTTCTTCAAAATAAACTGATATTACTGAAAGATTTTACACCTGTCTGGAGCACATATTAATCTCTAGAAGTCTATTGGAGAGGTAGTCCTGAGAAGAAAATATTCTATTTCCCATGTCAGTCTAGATAAACCAAAGTAGAATGCACATATCCTGATGGCTCAAGGATAATGATGGCTCAAGGATGCTTTCTGAGATAATAAATCTTCAGTTTACCAGGTTCTTAAAAAGATAGGATCCCCATCCTTCCTCCTTCCTTTTCCTCAGGAGAAGCTGAAAAATATCGTAGGGGAAAGGTTTGACTGGGAAGATGGCAGAGCATTCGGCAGACGGAACAGGTAATTTTTGCATACTCCCAGCAAATCTGCCACCACTATCTCTCCTTCTCTTCTCCTTCCCCCGTCAAATGAGGTGTCAACTCCTACATGGCAAAGCATGGGAGAATAAAGTGGAGAACAGGAAAAGACTTCGAAAATCAGTGTATCTTCTGTCATGCTGCTCCAGGATAAAGCCTGGTACCCTAAACCTCCTGAACCATATGTCCAATGTATTTCTTACTTGTAGACCACTGAATTGTGTAACAGCCTGTGTTTTGTTGAGGGTTGCATGGTATTCCTTGAAAGAATAAATTACCTATGCAAGTCAGTTCCATGACTATCTAAAGTATTGTTCACAGAAGTAGATGATATGTAGAACAAATATTAATACTCCGTAAAATAAGGACAAAGTTTATTTTCACGCTCCTAATGCACTCATCTATGCTCTATAAGGATGACTTGTGTCCTTTCAGTCAGTTCCTCTTCTGGGTATACAGGGGACTCAGGTTTCAAAACCACCTTGGTACCTTTGAAAAGATTTCCCATTATGAACTCTATCAGACTTTCCTGAACTTTATGAGGTCTTCTGAAATGGATGAACATTGAAATGCCTTTTATATTATCATTTTCTCTCAGAGTAATAATGATAATTAGCTCTTTTCTAATATCCTCTTTTGGCTTTAGTACAGCTAAGGCTATAAAACAGACTTGAAATTTTTCCCAAGCACTGTTGGGAACCCTTTTGTATTTTAAGTCAATACCTAAATATAATCAGTTTTCTTAATGTGAATGAAAAGTCTGTACAAAGTCAAAGGACTTTTATGATGTTCTAAAAACACATTAGACCTTTATTCCCTTGAAGTAACCTTGACAAGACGCCTAGAAATTCTCATGAGGGGCATTCTAGAATATTTCCTGATTTTCTTCCTTGCTCCCTCACACTTCATCATATTATCCCTCTCTTATTCCTTTCCTTCTATACAGAATCTTAGTTTCCAAGTGACCTGAGCCATTTATACACTCTTGCCTCTCAAAAAGCTTACTCCCTTTTCTTCTTTTCATTTCCAAATACTTCATACACATCATCTACAACCACTGTGTTTCTTTCTGCAGTCAGAAATTATCTTCAAAGACACCTGCCTATGGCTCCCTAATAAACAATTTCCTGTCAAATTATCTCATAACTGCTTTCCAAAAAGCAGCTATTCCATTTCCACCTTGCTGAGGACTGTCTTTTGTCTACTCATATTTTCACTCTGTTACTTTAAACTTTCAGAATATGACCTTGTGTTGGTCATCCAGGTGTCTGTGTGTCCCAGGGAGCTCAGTCATTGTCTGCAGCTCTTTCCGTCCTGCACAACATCACTGAGCAACAGCATTCAGAGCATGTTTATTCTGAGCTGTCTTCATTCTCCTTCTCTTTGCAACTTTCACCTCTGATAGAGGTGTAAACCTCATCTTATGTTTCTGTCATATTCTTGTCACAGGATAATAAAAACTTTGGGTAGGAGGACAACAGGAGTTCTTGAGTCCAGTCTGCTGCTCAAATCAGGATCAGCTCCGATGTCAGATCAGGCTGCTCAGGGCTTTATCCAGCTGCATCTTAAAAGCCTGGAAACTGTGCAACCTCTCTGAAAAGTCTCATCTTGTGCTGGGCTGTTCATGTTGATGCCTTAAGATTTCTTATATACTTTATATTTCTGTATTTCAGCATAGCTGCATGGGTTCTCACACTTAGGGTGGTAGAAAACCTCTCTCTCATGGTCTGTGAAATGTTGTTTAACGTTCTTCTGGGGAAAAAACAAGTTCTAGCAAGGACATCCTGTTTGGGACATGAAACTGAAGGGAAATAACACAATATGGGGTAAACAAAGCAAGACAGAAGGCCCAAACCCCCCGGAGAACCTTCAAGGGGCAGACCTGGGGGGCAGGACAGGGGATGAACGACTTTGGGATTGTCTAGCCACCCCCACAGCTTGCCCCACTCCCTCTTCAGTCCGGGCATTGCTTCGGCCATCGGGCACCGGATAGGAGGGGGCCCTTCCAGTCAGGAGGCCTCCGAGTTGGGAGGTCCTTTTCAGAAGGTGCTTCAGGGTTTGCAAGGGTTGTGTTTGCCTTTGCACTCCCTCGAGGGTCAGGCTAGTGAACGGAGGACGAAGAAGAGCAGGTGACTCTTCATGGTTGCATATAGTATAAGTTTATTTCACTCCAGGGGCTGCGAGCCCCATGGAGAGTCCAAGCTTATCAGGGGCAACCAGGGAAGAGCACTTTGTATTTCTGGTCTGTGATTCTTATAGGGGACTCCAGCCAGTGGGAAGGGAGGAGAAGGGAGGGGACAAACCATCTGGGATGAAGGGCAAGGGAGTTACCAGAATATACCAATTTAGGGTTGTAACAGAACAATATAATACAGAGATACATAATATAGAAATACATATTAATTACACATCACAACAGGATAGGATGTATCCACTAGATATGATAATTGATTAGTATTGAAAAGGGGTACTAACGCTATGGGTGGGGTCCTCTGTGCATTGTGGACATAGAAATTTCCATTAAAGACCAGCTGTTTACTTTATCCCTGTCGGGAAAATTTTTTTTCTCTCATTTTAGGCAGCAATGTGAATCTCAGTCTCAACATCCTCAAGAGTACTCCAAAGGAGTGCTCTTTTTCTTTTATACCCACCTAATATGAAAAATCTATATTCTTTCTTGGCATCAAGTTACATCACCTGGGTGAAGGTATTGCATAGACACACAGAGACAGAACTCTGCAAACAAACTAAATTATTTGGAGTGTGACATAGGATCATGCAGAGGGCGTGGAGGATTGGACTGTCTGGTGGACACCCCAGGAGTCTCAGTTGCAAAGGTTCCAGCATCTTCACCTGGATAGAGTGAGACTCCCCACTATGCTCTTCTGCTCACTTCATATAATCTACCTGGCCTGTGGTTGTACGTGACCACTTCAGCACATGTGTAATAAAATGTTATTGACTGTCTCAATTATATACAAAACAGCTTCAAAATACCTTACCAAAGAGCTGTCCTACGTGACCATTTCTGCACCTGTAGGAATATATTCTATTGGCTATTTACGTGTTTTGTCCATGTACAATTTGATTGATCCTGCAGGAAGACTCTCTGTGACACTCCACCCACAACATAAATCAATATGTGTAAGCAAATAAATTGGACCTGACACAGCAGGAGCAGCCTGGAATCTCTAGGGCTGTCTGAAATTCCCACCTGGAGAGCTTTTACAACAATCAATAAAATACTTAATTTTCAGGGTGGCTGGTGCTTCAGACAATCACCTCGTTTTTAAATTCTCTATCAGAAAGTGATAATGACGGCAAACTCAATTCCCAACTTTCATGAAAGAGGGGAGTAAAGTCCTGGGAGTCTTTTGCTGTCACTGGTATTTATCTCAGTCATTTCAAAAAACCATGTACTCCTCCAGGCAATAAGTGGTAGTCTCCAGCTGGGATTGAAATTAGCAAATTAGTTTACTCTAGCAACATCATATTGACACATCATAGAAATGAATTTTTGTTCGACATTTTTTGGTTACTGTTTTTAACAGCATATAAAGAAGAAGGACATTATATTCATTTATATAGTATGGACAGGTCTGGTTTGTTCACAGCTTGTACATATTGTTCATGAATGTATATATGTTTCTAGTTCCAGATGTATTTGTTCCATTTTATTTAATTTTGCTAAGCTGGGGTTGGTGTCTGATACTGTTATTATATGTAATTTGTAAAAAATCCTCAAACAAACAAAACCAAACAAAATACAAGACCTTTTCCTTTTATTTCTTACTTTGTATCAATATCTTACTCTTGGAATGAAAGACTGAACGAAATATTCTGATTTCACCTTATTAATGAGGATTCAGGGCTGACACTTGTTTATCTAAGTCCTACTTTCATTCACTCTGGTACGACACAGCAAAGCTATTAATTTGATCAAGTTCAGAATACACTCAAACCTCAGAGATTATGAATTTGAGATCATGAAGGGAGGGTGGTATATGGCCCAAAGAATCTATTAGAAAACTTTTACACAAAATAAAATTTGAAGTTCTCTGGAGCATAGATATCTGAGATGAAATGACAAGAAGTAAAAGAAATTACAATGAACACAATTTTCTTTTATGTTACTTTAATCTTTTCCGTGAAAACCACTTAAAAGTCTTATTCATGGTACTTGTTTGAAAGCTGCAAAGGAGCAAGTTCATAAAATTAAGTTTTCAAGTCATTCAATCAGTATTTAGTCAAACAGTTCAGAAAAACTCTTCATAATAAAATAAATCATAATTTTTCTATTTTGTATGTGTATGTGATTTTTAATGAAGACAGTCCTTAAACATTAAAAAACTGAAATATTCATATATACATTTGACCTGACTGGAAACTTTACCTTGTCTTCACTCTGAAAACCACAGTCAAGTTTGAGAATTAATATACAAATACATACAGATGCTCTAATCCATGAAATATTTGCATTAATTATATTTTTACAACACAAAGCAAATTCAAAAAGCTATTGCTAGTTTCCATCAGCAGAAATGTTACAAATCCACTTTGATAAAAACATAATTGCAAGTGGATATGTTTTATATAAGGACATATGTGATACAAGATAAGAACAAAAGTCTACCCAGGCTAGTACCCTGTGGCTGACAGCAGCCAAAACAACTGGCCTGGGCATACAGGAGAGAGGTAAACACATTTTTCCATCTTTCTACTATTTGAAATTCAGAGATCTCTTGGAAGAAAAGTGATATTTTTATATTTAATTGACATAGATAGATCATCACCTATACCAGCAATACTCCATGCCTTGCTAAAAAATGGAAAGGAAAGGAAAGGAAAGGAAAGGAAAGGAAAGGAAAGGAAAGGAAAGGAAAGGAAAGGAAAGGAAAGGAAAGGAAAGGANAAAAGAAAAGAAAAGAAAAGAAAAGAAAAGAAAAGAAAAGAGAAAAGAAAAGGAAAAAGAAAAGAAAAGAAAAGGAAAAAGAAAAGAAAAGAAAAAGAAAAATTATCAGGTAGAAAACGTTCAACTGATGAGCAGTGTGAGCAGTGCTGGGGGCACAAAATAGTCTTTGTTATTTTTATCTCCTGGTAATTTATGTGATATTACACAAGCCTATGTGGCCCTGGAGTCCAGCAGAAGATATGAAAAAGAGCAGATTTGGAGTTTGGGAATTAAGATCTTTGTGCTTGGCAAAACAACCTCTGAGTGCGTTTAATGCCTCTGTGTCAACATTCACATGTGTTTGGCAGGAGATACATGAAGATGTTCAGGGCAGCAAAGTTTCACGGCCCTTTTCCAATTAAACACAGGTTGCTAGGGACAGTTACTCTGGTTTAAAAACCTGACTTGGACTAGAAGGGGCATGCAAATTACTTTCACAATATCTTTAAATCTTCTGGAATGCAAAAAATTTCATTTGTCATTTCAGTTTTGAGATAGAGGTTCTGATCCCAAACTGTCTTGCATCCATAGCAGTGTTTCTATTGCCTATGGGACTTTTTTCATCATCTTTGCTATTACTTTTTTTAACTTCCATAGTTAAGAAAATCTGATCTGTTTAATAGTTTAATTAAATAAGTGTGATCTCTTTGTGGGAACATTATTGTTTTGGATTAACTGAATTTAGTTCAAATATTCTGGATCAATTTATACCAGATAGAAAGAAACCCAGCATTGGACTGCAAGAGTTGCTCACTTACAGTTTTCAGTGCTCCACATTTAACTTGACAGCTTAAGTTAAGGTAGTGTAATTTTAGACTTGGACAGAGTATTATGACATTCCATAGCACATCAGATATTTGAGACAATGTTTTCTGGTGTTGTATTTACTACCTTGTCTATTTCTCCTTCAAAAATTCAGCACTGAGCAGAGGCATTTGTTAAAAAAAGAAAAAGAGAGAGAAAATTATTTTCATGATTATCAATAGCAGAAACCATACTTAGGGCATACAAATTGGTAGAACCAGAAGCTGTTGAAATCAGTGGGAAAATGCTGATTGACATTAAAATTTCATATCACATTCAGCAGACCAAATATTCAGAACTGATAGCAAATCTTGTGGTGACTAACAATTTCCAACATAAGGTTTTCTCTTACTTGAAATAGCAAAAAGAGCAGTTTCTTTAGGTTATTTTACAAAGCTAAGCATCAAAAGTGTCTATTAGAGCCAGATTTAGGCTGTTAAAAGGGAAAATTTTAAAAGGCAATTTAATGCAAGCCAGTATCTTGTAATCTCACATTTTGGACAGTAAAGAAGCTTTTTTGCACACAGACTTTCAAAGGAAACTTCTCTTCTTACAAACATTGTGTGTTTAAACACTAAAATTCTTGTTGGATGGACATTTTTGGCACAGACTTTTTTCACCCTTTGGGAAATTACCTATCTTTAATTAAGATATGTGTCAAAATTTGTCCACCCATACACTGTTTTATGAGGAGAGAATCTTAGAAAATTTATTGAGACGAAAACCAGAGTTGTTGAATGCAAAGGACATTTGTGCCTAAATGTCAGGGTCATTCAGGTCCTTTGAATAACACAGACATATAAAAAGTGCTATTGAGAGGAAATGAGATGTGTGCCTTTTGTCATAGGCTTTGATAGGAGCAGGGCCTGGGTCCTGATGAAGGAAGAGTGAGATGGCAGCAGACTCCTGTTCCTTGTACATTAACAGTGCTGGAAACAGAGAAAAGAACTGCATGGGCAGCCTGGTGCATACCAGGAAGGCCAGTGCCAGGGAAACAAGGCACACCATTTCTCTCTACAGATTCCTGAGGAGGTGGAGAGGGATGTTCTGACCTCTTGTTACTGGTATTCACTCAAAGGACTTGTGGGACTCATTCAGACTAGATATTAGAAGTCATTTCTTTACAAAGAAGATTGTCAAACACCATAACAGGCTTCCTGGAGAGTTGGTCAATGCCCCAAGCCTGTCAGTGTTTAAGAGGCATTCGTACAATGCCCTTGACATTATGCTTTAGTTTTTGGTCATCCTTAAGTGGTCAGGCAGTTGGATTAAATGATCACTGTAGGTCCCTTTCAACTGAAGTATTCTAGTCTAGTCTAGTCTCTTCCCTCACAGACTGTTTTCTGTTTCAAAGGTTTTTTTCCTTCCTCAAAATCATAGCATGTACAGTGATCCAGAAGATTCTAGGGAGAAAGGAAGGAGAAGATATTCTTCTTTACCAGGCTGTTTACTTCTCACCAAAATGTGAAGTTCCATCTATTTCTCAGTGTGTAATAGATTCCTGTTTGTACATGAATCCCTAGAATTTGATGAAAGATAATATTGCTAGTAACAAGCTAAATCCTGAGCCTTAAAATCCTGGAAAGTGAGTAAAAAGAGTAAGCTTGAATTCAGTCAGGAGTTCAGCAAATTCGCTTTCTAAAATAAAATAAAAAATTCATTCTCATACTTTTTTTTTCAGAATATGATTTATTCTTTCAGCTCTGTCAGTAATAGGGATAACAGTATTTCAGTAGATGAAAATAAATTATTCTCTGATTCTATCATTAGTTCTTAGCCAGATAAGACACCTGACTTTCCTGGTAGAGATGTTCTGAAGCCTCTTTAAAAAGCATTGCTAGATCTCATCTTGTGTACATTAGATCTAGCTCCAAGTAGAACAGCAGAATGGAGAGAATATTGCATAGAGTGAATATTGCAATGGAGAGAATACACAGATATCTCATGTTCTTCTTCCAAAACTTGCACTCACCAGGCAAGCCCATGAGAACTCATTAACACATAGCCTGTTTGTGGCTTGGTCTGTCAGCTTGAGGCCGCTGAGACCGTGGTGTGTTACTTCAGAGCAAGACTGATCTAAAAAAGTGAAGACAAAATCACTTTTCATCATCCACATCTTGTCTCTTTTACTGAAAAAGTATACATTTCTTTTACATTCCTGTAAGAATTTTCTATTTGCTGGGAGTGAGACTTGAGGTTTATAATACAACTCCATTATTGTTCTTTCTTCGGTTTACTTTTTTCCTAATCAAAGTTAAGCTGAAATGGAATATTGAACTGTTGCATTTCAATTGTAGAAATCACCTTTACTTTCTGTCTTTGATGATTAGCTGGGAAGGGGTTCCAGAATCATGACCCTCTTTCAACATTAGTGGAGAAATCCAGAGTAATTTCTGCAAACTGTGGTGGTATCCTCTTTTTGGCCATTCAGCCCACTTTATGTCAGCACCTGTAATAGTTGTGCTCCCACTAGACAGTGGCCAAGTGATGTAAAATGAGTTTAAGCAGAATCCAGTTTTGTTCCTGCCACAGGCAAATCTGGGAGCAGGATGCATTTCTTCTCAAGGGGATTAAAAATCTCATTCCACACTAGAGGAATGCTTGATTGTATTCATATGAAGATAGCAAAGCAATCTCAGAGAAAGAGGTGGGTTGTGCCTCTTCTCATCTTGCTGGAGTATCTTCTGCAAGAATTTGTAAAATATGAAGATCCCTTCATTTTATTTACTGTCAGTGTTTATGTTATCTCAGTTGTTTAGCAGCTCACAACAGCTGTGAAACCCCACCACAGAGATATTCCTGGAATAATTATCTCCTGCTGCACTCTAATCAGAGTAGAGAATGTTACTGGGTCAAGGCTTTGGAGTTTGTTAAGATGATATCCATGCAATGATAAATAATGTATGTGTCTAATGTGTTGCAACAAGATGCAAAAGAAAATAATTCCAGAGGCAGTTTTTATTATCCTTGAATCTGTAACCTGTCATCTTCGCTGTGAATCAAATGCCAAATTACAGCTAAAATCCTGTTCTGCAAATGAAATCCTTTAGTCATGCTAATTTTAATTTTAAATGTAATTGTTTGCATTTCACAACTCTTATTATAGCCTGGAAGCCAATTCTACCCCCTAAATTTTAAGGCACACAAAAAGATCTTTTCCTATTCTAGTACTGCATATGTAAATCATGATGCCATAGCCTTACCTCGAGTGCTTTTCAGGAAGGCTATGGGTAATGAACTGAGGAGGAAACTGGGACTATTGGGAAGGCCCTTAGGAAGTGGAAGACTTGGCACAGGAAGGATCTAGACCTTTAGTAGATATAGTATGTAGGCTAAAAAAGCCATAGAAAATTAAGTTTCATCAGTTCTAGTAGAACAGTTTGTTTCTACAGGAAAATATATCCATGCAATAAGTAATAGTTAAACTATTACTCAGGGTCAATAAGCCATCAGTAGGGTCTTGTGTCCCTTTGAACTGGGAGGATGCAAAGTTACTGTGTCTCAGACAAGGGGACAGGAACTTTCTGCCCACTTTAACACTATCTAGGTCAAATGCTCCTCTTGTACCTCAAGTTTTGGATCTGGTCCTGAGCTCTCAGAGCTAAAGCTTCAAAATGATTTCAAGGCACTTCACCAGCCAAAAACACTAAAAGATTTACTTTCTTTTTAAAGAAATTACTTTAGAGTGAAATACAACTTTTTTTTTCACACATGAATCAATTTTAAACAGTATTTTATTACAGGAAATGAAACATACCAGGTGGAGCTGCAACATGCTTTTTAAATTGGCAAAATTAATCACAGTCCAAATTTGACAGGTCAGTAGAACTAATATAACTAGACTCTCAGAAAGTATCCACCAGTGAACACTGTTCAAGACTGTTACTTTCCAAATGGGAAAAAAACCTCAAGCCATTTAGACATCATCTCCTGTGTGCTGTATCCTCTTGCTGCCAAAGAGGTTGCAGTAGTGCATTCCATAACAAGTGACTGGACATGTACAAACAGCATAGGTTAATCTTTTGCTCTAAAAATTCACTAGCTCCAGGCAGACCTTTGTCTGGAGCAACTGTGAAAGTGGGTTTAGGTGACCGTGATATATTTAACACTAAGAAAAAGATAATCTTCTCAGAATATCTATCGAAATGTAAACTACCACAGCTAAATGCTAGAGTTCAGCTGAAATTTGTGGAATATATTTGTAAATCAGCTTGGCTAATATCTAATTTTAACAGGAGAAATTCTGCTAATTAGTTCAATATTAGCAACTCGGCCTTCAGGAACCCTTTTCTCATTGAATTAGCTATAAGATGCATAGATCATCTTATGAGAAGGCAAGTTATCTGCAGAGGGAAAAATAACTGGTATCATAGTACAGAGCAGAACTA
>WEIV01014069.1:47480-60462 GCA_013390005.1 Calyptomena viridis
TTTTTTCACAGTGTGTATGTAAAGGAACATGAAAGATCTTGAGTTCCTGGGCTAGACAAATTACTCAAAACTGAGCAGGATGCAAATATCTAAATCAAACATTCTGATTCAAGGAAATCTTTCATGTTGACCATCCACTTTAGGAGCACTAAAGTCAACATGCACATGGACATCTTACTCTGAAGATTCCCAGGCACCTGAATTTCTGGGTTTTTTGCATTTCCAGGGTTATATCAGTGCCAAAATCTGTGTGCCAACCCCTCACCTGGAAGCAGGACTAGAAGCTTGGTGGAGCACTACACAAGTTCCCCAAGAGACTCTGCAAAGGTTTTATTTGTCTAAAATTGTAGCTCCAGCTGCATCCTTTCAAAATACACCTAGAGGAGGCATTTGCCTTTAGACTCCTGTTTTGGAAATGGAAGTGATATCAGACTCTTTCTGATAATGTTCAGCAAATAATTTGGCTAAAGTGGGGGCACAGGGAACATAACTCGGCACCACAGCAATTACTACCCATGGGATAACAGAAATTACAGAACTGATATATTTACCTAGTTACTAAGCAGGCTTTTCCTAGCTCCAAGTGGATTTAGAAGATCTCACATTTCCAGGCACAGGCCTCCCTTATTCTTGGTAAATGTTAGGACATTACTGAATAAATGTCACCAGGGGCTGATGTGCTCAAGGCTCAGGTATTTCATCAAGGATGACCATGTATCTGGAAATCCACACACATCCAGGGCTCATGTGTAGTGTTACTAGCAAAATGTGGTTTTTGGAAAACATCTAGCTCACTAATCCTCTGCTACAAGTCACAATATGCCTTGCAGGGGCCTGACTTACTATGCAGGGACTCTGCATTCACTGTATAGTAGCCTCAAGGGCTTGCTATTAAAAGGTTTGTGTATTTGCTTAGATGGGTGTCTTCATTTTAGCAATGTGAATACTCCTCTGTGCATCCAATTTTTCACACAGAAAATCTTCTCAAAGCTAGAGCTATTTTTGTTGTTTGGGGTAAAATGATACGGAAAATTAAGGTGTTAGTTGCTGTAATCACAAAATAATAATAAATTATTATAGCCTAAGTATGAAACTTATGTAGGGGTGATATTCAGGCATGCATTTCTCTTACAGATTGGAATTACCTGTATTTGTATTGCATGCATTTCCAAAATTGAAAAAAGGATGTTAAAAGGACAATGTAGATTACAGCCAGAAGAAAAAATAAAAGCAAACCAGAAAACCTGTGTGTTGCTGCTTTCCATATAACGTAATTATATATAAATGAATTCTTTAAAAAATAAATTGCAACAAAACCTCCTGCTATCCTCATTGTCGCTTGCATATGCAGTAAACTGTATACTAGTCATAAAATAGTTCATGGCTTGATGGTCTAATATTTTTGAATTTAGAAGGGGACATTTTGTGGGAGTAATGTTGCAGTTCATTGCTACATTAAAATATGAACCACTTTTATGAGGTTACTCTACAGATCATTTGGATCTTTTTGTAAAATCTCTCCTGGCAAATCCTTCCTATCATATTGATTTTTGAAGAATACTTCAGATTCTCATGCTCTCAGCATGGCTTATTAGCATACAGTAATTCAAAAAATACATCTATTTTTGGACA
The DNA here is from genome assembly GCA_013390005.1 of Calyptomena viridis. Taxonomy (NCBI): domain Eukaryota; kingdom Metazoa; phylum Chordata; class Aves; order Passeriformes; family Eurylaimidae; genus Calyptomena; species Calyptomena viridis. The sequence continues at coordinate 49,113 of WEIV01014069.1, forward strand.
TTTTTTCTGTCAATATTAATTAACTCGACTATGCTAGAATGATTGAGACAGGTGACGGGTTTATTTTGCCTTTTGCTGGATATCTAGCTCACAAACTTTGAACTACTTATGCGTGTTTTCATGAAGAGAAAAAAAAAGTCTAAAATTGAAATTCTCCTGGGTTTTTAGACTCAAAACATCAGAAGAAAAATGAAGGAGTGAAATTCATACATTTAAAAGCAGAGGTGGGAGAGAAAGAATGGAAGAAAAATCATTTCTGTATGTAAATACTGTTAGTCATTGTTATGTACATCAAAAAAATGAGTACAAATAGGCAAGGTGAAAGGAAGCCTGTGAAATAGGAGATTTTGCTGATCGCTTGTGAACAGGGAGCTCATTCCTCTCTGTGCCCTTAAACACTTCTCTCCACAACACACTGCAATACCCATTCCTCTTTAAAAATCTGCTGTCAGCAACAGCCTAAAGGCTTTGGCCATTTGTTGAAATGGAAGGTACAGAAATAACAGCAGAAATAATACATAATACAACCAGTCCTCTCGTGTTTGACAGCTGAGAGCATACTGAATGCATGCAACTTTTAATAGCCAACACACAAAAAAAGTAAATTTCTTAAAGAACTCACTTGTGTACAGTGTACTCACTGTGTACCAAGTAAATTTACCATGAAGGAAAGAATCTTCTAAGGAATAATTTTGAACTGAAGGTTTAGACAGAAAACATAAAAGGAGCCACTAGAGATGATCTCATCCAGTACCTTGTGGTGCTCATGAATGGGTCCTTGTTTGATAGGTTTTTAAAAGCCTGTAAAGAGATTTTGCAGCCTTCTTCTGTGAACTTAAATAAAGCATTTTCACAGTGACTAGAAAGTATTTCCTAGTATTTTGTTTAAATTCTTTCATGCCAAAATTTAATTCACTTTCCTACTTACTTTAGGCATGTCGAAAAATAGCTAATTCTCGCCTAGTATAACCTTTGACAAATCACCGTATCATTAGTATGATTTTCCCCTTATATATTTCTTTCTTATACCAAACAGAACTAATTCCTTTATGAGTTTGGTTTTGATATTTTAATATTACTTTAATTACTTCTCTGGAAAATAATGAGTCTCCTTATCAAATGCTATCAGTAGTAATGATGAGACTATTATTTTTGTCTCACGTTCCCCTTAATAATGCTTGGAAAATGAAAGTTTATTTGATGTCTAAATATGGAAAGAAGTAGAGTGTTTCCAGATGGTCAGAATAAAACTGTTCAATTACCAAAAAAACTTACTATTACAATTTTAGTAAGATTTCTGCTTAAGTCATGTACTTGTAAGAAGTCTCTTGGCATGTCCATTGATGGCCTTACCATCTGAAAATGTTTTGGTGGCATGTTGCACAGGTGACATGTTGGAGTGCCATGCTTATGAAAAGGTTTTGTTTCTCTCATGGCATGGAAAATAAAGTATCTCTCTATTGGTATCATCCTCACAAAATTGTAGATTTCTCATCATTTTTGTAAGTGTGATGAAAACAATATTTAGTAAAGGTCCCCAAAACAGAACATATCTGACATCAAGAAACTGTTCATATTGGTGCCAAGGTCAAACCCTTCCAGGAGACACACAGTTTGAACTACCTCATCCTTCATTAACACATGGCATCCCTCAAAAAAAACTGGAAAAGTCTCTTGCACACTACAGTCTGCAAAGTGATAATAATAAAAAAGAAAATAAAAACACCCAAACTAAAAGCTTTGCCTATAACTGCTTACTTTGTCTTAAAAAGCATGTCAACCTACCCTCTATAATGAGGACCAGCCTTGATCACAGAAGACCAAATTACCTTGTTGTCTGCTGCTTACAAATATGGTATCATATATCCTGCCAGCATGAACTTGTGTTACTGCATGATTGTTTATTGCTATTGATTCTAATCTCATTAATGATTTAAAAGTAGTATGTGGGGTTTAAATTCATAATGGGTTACAAAAATCAGCCTGTTAGTCACCATTTACAATTGCTCATGTATACTGAACTTTCAAAATAAAGTGAAATTTGATGGAGGATAAGAAGGATATTGATTCACAAAGTTGCTGTGGACAATGTCATTCATGAGTTGAAGGTTTTGTCAACAGCACGTTTGTAAATCACTATTCCCTTGTAATTTTCACTGGGAATGAAAACTTCTCAAATCATCATGAAAGTAGTGGCTCTTTGAATGTACAGTGTCAGATCCTAAAAGGAATGTGATTTACTAATAATAAAATTAAGGGTAAGAAGATGAGAGCATTTACATTATTAGACTAAATTAGTTCTGTCCATAATAACCTCCCATGAGAAATGATCTCCTGATAAGGGAAGGGGCAGCTTATTGGTTGAGTCTCACTGTCATCCCTTGTGTCAAAGAGAGACTTTCTTTCCCTTTCCAGTAGTTAGAGAGGCCCAGGGAGAGATCATGTATAATTATTTACTACTACTACACATGGGATTCTTAACTTCTTAAAAAAACTGAGAGATTCAAGATCAAAGCAGAGCAGAAACACTGTCCTGTCACCAGGCTATTAAATTATTACAGTGAGTTCAGCATTAAAGAAATTCTCAGAGGTGGACTTAAACTGAACACAAAGCACTCTCAGGTCAGAGATATTTTCTTTTACAAAAGCAACATTTACAAGACAGACAGAGTTAGGGGAAGAAAACGGATATTGCAGCAAGTATATTAATCAATGTTGGGTCATGGACTTGTGTTCAAGTATGCCAATTGCAAAACCTACCAACCCAATCTCCCCAGAAAAAGAAAGGCAATTCTATGGCTCGAAGAGAAGTTAGCTTCATCCTGCCAATACAGGATTTGATTCTATTTAATAATTTTACATCTTCTTTTTTATAGTATTCTAAGTTTAAAATGGGAGGAAAAAGTCCTTTATATTAATTTGTATGTCAGTCAATGGTAGAAGAAGCCTTTTGATCACATGAAAAAGATATTTACAAATGTTTCTATTTTGTTATTTTAAATTAGATTTGTGAATATCTGCTGGATTTTATTTAAAAGATAATATAGAAGTGGTTTCCATTAGATTATAAAGAAAAAAAGACTTCTTCCTTCAGGGTTCATACCACCATTTGCTGTATATTGACTATTCTGAGCTAGCACCATCTATCACTTTAATCAGGCAATGTAATTCAGTCTTTTCATTCTATATGATGGCATTCAAAATCCCAACAAACTTTAAGAACAAAACAATATACAGCCTCCAGGGAAAACATGTTTATTTTGTATGCCTTTAATACATGCTTTTATATGCCAACATATTTACTAGGACTTAGCCTGAAGAAATGTTACCTGTCATCTCATACACTGGGAGGATAGAAGGATGATCTTTTCAAAGTCTTAGATGTGTATTAGGGTCAAATTGCCTTTAAACACTTTCTCCAGAGCCACAAATATCTATTGTACGGATCAATTCAATTGTTTGACAGATGCATGTATAGTGCTTTTCAAGCACAAGTTACTGGGCCTCTGGTAAGAATTCCTACAAGAAATTTTATGCTTCATGTGTCATGGGAGAAATCAGGCTACAAGATCATTATAGTGTAATTTGTACATAAAATTTATGGATCTGTGAGTGTAGCCCAAAGGCATGCTAAGAGAAATTAAAATAAACATGTAGACTAAAGAAAGGCAAACATTCATAAAGTAATTATTTCTTAGGCTTGGGGTTTTTTCCTTTAAAACATTACTTCCTTCTTTCTCCAACAACAGTCACTTGTGATTTGCTTCAAATAGGAAACATCAAAATTAAACAGCAGAATGTGTTTTGATAGAAATGATAGTGAAGTACTGGTCTTGAGTAGGTAGTATAACCTGTGTAACTGGAGGTCTTTAAAAGCAAGTTAGAAAACCACGTTACAGTTGTCTTGGTTTGGAACAGGAAGATGAACTAAATGACCTCTCGAGGCCCTTTCAGTATTGTAATTCTGTATTTAAGGTGTTAGAAATAAAGTGATACTGCAGTTGAGACTTGTCTAAGGAAATTCTCAGAAATCTTACAAAGGATTATAAGAAATAACAAATCAAAAACACAGAGTGGATCTTACACATATAAATATAAAGACACGGAAGAAAAAATAAATAAGATGTAGTATAGGAAAAAAGAAAGATTTTTAAAATAATACTGAACTGGGAAGATGTGTCAAATAAATGCTGAAAAAAGTAATTGAAAACCCGAGTAAGAGCAGAATGGTGAATTTATCATCCGAGCTGGAAGTAAAAAGGTTTATTTAGAGTTTTAGGAGGACAGGGCAATTTCCATGGCACAATAAATAAATAAGTAAAATACAGGAAAAAATTCATTCTAAAGTAAAAAGTATAAAATATTTTTCAGAAAATGTAAATGCCAGGAGTACCTCTTTAAAAATAATAAAAACAGAAACCATATACCACAGGAAAAATATATATCAATAGCTACAAATCCACTTTTTTTTTCTGACCTTAATATTATGTAAGACTTGAGAACAAATTTTGTAATTAAAAAAATATTGAAATCATCCAGATAAATCAAAAATGGGATAAAACATAATCTGCATTAACCAAACAACAGATTGTCTGAAGTTTGTCTGATTTCTCAGTAAGAAACTATTTTTAGAGGAAAATTTAAATATAGTAGGGATTTTTTCTGACTGGTCTTCAAATATGATGCTTTATGGAAAACAGTTGGTAAAGCCTAACTGCACAGGAATTAGTAAATGAATTCTGATGGGAAAAGGAAACGGCTTATGGAAAATGACACCTGGCCATGCTTGAGGGGAAAACGCCAGTCTGGATAGAGTTTACCATTCTCTACCATTGATCTTTTAAAATGTTTTTTGACAACCTAAGCACTAAGGGTAGTGGCACGCTGCTGAAATAGGGACGGTCTGCACTGAGAAGGACTGGGATATCATAATGAAAAAGCAAGACAGCCACAGTTTATGAATAGCAGAAAAAGAATGAAATTCAAGAGTACAACATACCACAAAACACATTTAGGGATGATAAATATACATTTCTGATGCAAAATAGTAAAGAATGGAATGAAGAACACCATCCCTGTAGGCGATAAAAACTGGTTCTCCCATCCCTCTTTTTCAGGGTGTAGTGAGATGGACACAGAAATCAGGTACTCAGCTCCCAGAGCTGGAAGATAGTGATGGAGAGTTGCATAAAGCCTCTATAATCCAGGAGGAGATGGTGAGTGACCTGCTAAACCAATTAGAAATTCACCAGTCTGTTGGCCAAGATGGGATGCGCCCAAGAGTAGTGGAGGAGCAGGTGCAAGAGCTTGCCAAGCCACTTTCAATCATTTACCACCAGTCCTGGTGAAACCAGGAGAAGCTGGAGAAGCCCCAGTTGACTGGAAATGAGCAAACATAATGCCCATCTCCAAGCACAGCCGAAAGGAGGATCTAGGGAACCACAGGCCTGTCATGATGACCTCAGTGCCAGGGAAGGCCACGGAGCAGATAATCCTGAGTGCTATCACATGACACGTGCAGGTGAACCAGGGGATCAGGCCCAGCCAGCACAGGTTTGTGAAAGGTAGGTCCTGCTTGACCAACCTCATCTCCTTCTATGACAAAGTGATCCACTTAGTAGATGAGGCCGTGGGCATTGCCTACTTGGACTTCAGTAAAGCCTTTGACATTGTCTCCCACAGCATTCTCCTGGAGAAACTGGCTCTTCATAGCTTGGATGGGTACATTCTTCACTGAGTGAAAAACTGGGTCCGAAGAGTGGTGGTGAGTGGAGTTACATCCAGCCGGCAGGTAATCACCAGTGGGGTTCCTCAGGGCTCAGTACTAATGCCAGTCTTGTTTAACATCTCTTTCAATGACCTGTGCTATCTCACAGATGACACCCACACTCTTGAGTTCACAAGCGACACCAAGTTGGGTAGAAGTGTTGATCTGCTGGAGGGCAAGAAGGTTCTGCAGAGGAATCAGGACAGGCTGGATCAATGGGCTGTGACTAATTGTGTGAGGTTCAATAAGGTGAAGTCCTGGGTCCTGCACTTCAGTCACAACAACCCCATGTAGAATGATAGGCCTGGGGAAGAGTGGTTGGAAAGCTTCTCAGCAGAAAGGGACCTGGGGGTGCTGGTTAATAGTGGCTGAATGTGAGCCAGTGTGTGTCCAGGTAGCCAAGAAGACCAATGGCATCTTGGCCTGTATCAAGAATAGTGTGGCCAGAAGGAAAGTGGGTAGTCCCACTGTACTTGGCACTACTGAGGCCACACCCCAAATTCTGTGTTCACTTTTGGGCCCCTCAGTACAAGAAAGACATTGAGGTGTTTGAGCATGTCCAGAGAGGGCAACAAAGCTGGTGAAGGATCTAGAAACCAGGTCCTATGAGAAGTTCCTGAGGTTACTATGATTGTTTAGTCTAGGGAAGAGAAGGCTCATGAGGGACCTCATTGTTCTCTATAATTACATGAAAGGAGGATGTAGTGAGGTGGGGATCAGTATCTTCTGCCACATCTGACATGAAAGGACAACAGGAAATGGCCTTAAGGTTCAGATTAGATATTAGAAATTTTTTTTTCACTGAAAGACTGGTTAGGCACAGAATAAGTCGCCAAGGTAGGTGGTGGAGTCACCACCTCTGGAAGTGTTTAAGAAGAGTCTGGATGTGGCACTTGGGGATATGGTTTAGGGTATGCTGACAGAAAATAAAAAGAAAATTTAATTTTCTTCTTCTGATGAAACAGAAGGAGGAGATTTTCAGACTGCTTTCTGGCAGAAGAAGAAGCAAAATTTTGAATTCATAAAACTTTGATGCTGTACTTCCAAAAGCCCAGGTGAAATCTGTCTGTGTAGTTCTGGTGCAACATACTGACATAAACATTAGGAAAGAGAAAGGCTGACCCAGTGAGAATAAGTGACAGAAGGAACTGTAGAACTGAGAGTAAATAGAAGAAAATTACTTTCACTTCCCAAAGGATTCCAACAGCCCTGCAGCTATGCAAATCAGTCTCTTCCTAACCTCAAGTAATCTAAAGCAAACCTGCACATGCCCTTGGTTAAATTGTAAAACCAATACAACCTTGCAGGAAACCACTGCATGCTATAATAAGAAAGATCATTCAACTGCAGCCCCGTAACTGAAAGAATTAAAGACTTAGTTATTCAAAAAAGAGCTCTCTGGCAACTTAATCAAATTTGGGAGAAGAATATGTGCCCTACCTTTACTGACAACTTCTGTCTCATGCTTAGGAACAACTAATGCATTTTTGCTGAGAATAACAAAAGCTATCATTCTGCAGTAGTGGCTAATCAGAAGGAGGAAAAAATGTTACTGATACATCTCCTTGCTGTTTCAAGGAATCTGATAAGGAGGGAGCTTGTATCAGACCAGGATCCTAATCCACATGGATCCATTCCTCACCAATGCAATTCACTCTAATCTAACGGTACAAATAGACAATAAAGTAAGAAATTTATTTGCATTCTGATATGAATAAAGTTGATTGATGCATGTTTTCTAGCATAGGAAATCCTCAAATTCTTGAAAGGTCTGCAATTATGTTTAAATTTTAAATGCCTGAATTGTGGCCGCTGAACGATTTCTATTTATTCTAGAGCTATCTGTTCAAGCACCAACCAAGCTCAACAGCCCAGCAGAGGAAACATTTAGGAAAAAAATTATTCTTTTCTTTCTTATTTTAGCATCTAATCATTTCCATATTTAGGTATTCATGAATTATGATAGAAGAGATAGAGTATAGAGAGCAGGGCAAGATAGAATAGAATAGAGAACAGAAAGACCACATGCCCTTGTCAAAATATTCAGGTTGCACAAATGAAGTCATTTAGGAACTCAACTGAAAAGATCTCTATTCCTAGGCAGGGGGAATTCCTTCTAGATATAGCTTCATGTTTTCAACAGCTAAGGAAAATGAATATACATTTCTAAAGAAAGTAGTAGCAATGATTGTAGCTAAGTATGAAAGGTCTCTTTTTGTCAATCTTCCATATCTTAAAGTGCTCACGATTATAAGTTGAAAAATTCTATTTTCTGAAATTGTGCCCTAATTTTCTCTTAAAAGAGAAGTGGTTTTAGACCCTTAAGCAAAATTGGCTGAGCTTGCTGTAAACATTTTGAATACGTAGGCACAGCTTGTTGATGTAATTTAGTAGAGTGGTCTCCACAGCAAGAACAAAAACTTAAGCATAAATGTTAAGTCTTGACTTTTCTGTAGATTTTGCTGAGATATAAGAGAAAAGGATGGCAACAACTTGAGAGCTATGAATTTTTAAACATGTGAATGATGGACTATTTTGTCCTTGTAAACCTAAGAGAAGATATATACACATTAGGGGGTTGCCATGGGTTGTGAAGACTCTACTCTCAGTTACCAAATACAAAGCATATAGATTTTTGGAGCAACATTTATATATTATTTCTTTAAAATCGATTGTGATATTTGAAGCAACACTGATATGGCTGCAATATATAAAGGAAGAGACATGAGTTAGTTCTGCTAAAAGATTCAAAAAGAATTTAGGAGTGGTTTTCTGTATCTACTGAAATCAAATGTAAATCTTGCATTCATTTTAGTGGCACAGACCCATGCACTTATTTTCATCTGAAGTTTTCTCCTCACTCTGCCTCACCTGAAGTCATGCAGGTTTGGAAGAGAATTGTAATTCACTGATATTCTGCAAAAAGGGAGAAGTGTTATACCTGCTGCAGTAGCATGTCTAGGTGGATTTGTTTCCAAGCAGCTGAATACAAGAGAAAAAAGAATGAGGGTAATTTGATCTTCCATTGGTCGCCCAAAAGGTGGATATTGTTGTGAATATGAGAACTCCAGCTGGATATTGAGAATAGTCGTGCAACCGAGGTTATACAGCAAGGAACATCAAGTAACGATGTTACAAATACTTTTATATAAAACCTTTCATGTTTTAAAAGGCTGAGAATAAATGCAACCTCATGTACAGGCAGCACTGTATTCTTTAGCAGAGAGGGGATGACAGATCACCTAACACAACGTAGCCTAAGAATGAGCTGTGCCAGTGCACCAATATTTGCCTGTAACCTGTGCAGCAAGCAGATCTCTCATGAGAGTTTTTATAAGTAGATTTTTTTCTTGCATAGTAGGCCCCCTATTTAACATAATTTTTAGAGGAATGTTGTCACTGACAAAAACAGGATCCCCAGAATGTTCTAAATTATGCACAATGCAGTTATAAACTAAAATAGAAAAGTCATCCTGAAGGAGAATATTTGCAACAAATATTTGCACAAAATTAAAGAACAAGGAGGCCTCTCTCATGCAGTAGGCATGCCATGAGGAAGGGTCCTGTTCAGGAGTCAGGGGAGTGGGCTTGGTCAGAAAAGATTGCTAATTATGGTAAAAAAGACAAAGTAAGTGAAGAAATAGAGCTAGGAAGTAAGCCTGCTTCTAAAATCAAGAGCTGTAATTTTTAGTAGCTGCTAAAAATTTCTCTCCCTTTGAATTTGGTAGGAGTTTCAGATGTTTTGCTTTACTGATAGCTTTGAGTAATTTGCACCAGATTCCTGGATTGTGTATGAAGTCCCTGGCAATGACTAATAAGGCAGATGATACAGCCTTAATTCCTAGTATAGTGTGAGAGCAGCAAGAAGTGGTTTAAATATGCTTGGGTCAACAAGGTGAGCCTTGACTAGATGAGTGCTGTGATGGATGAGCTAAGATGAAAGTTTCAGCAGAGGAGGTTTCAGGAAACAGCACTCATGGAAAATGCCATGGTGCTCGTTAATAGGACAGTCAGCAGACTCAGGCAAGCAATAGGTTTCAATATACAGCTGACAACACCAGGATAAAATTTCCAGCAGTCCTACCCCAACAGAGAGACAGATCTGGCTTAGGTAGGACACCAGAGTGCAGCTGCCTACCCAGTGACTGTTAATGCTGCTCAGTGACTCCAGCCACAGCCTCCAGCCACACATTTGTCACCAAAGTTGTTCCACAAGTCTAAACACCAAAACTGTTTCAACCAGAGTCTCTAAACGGAGGCAGTATCATTTATCAGATTGAACAGAACCTCACCAGTTGCTCATGCAGGAAATTGAGGGTGTCTCTGTAGTCTGTGCAGCATAAGGAATATAGGTGACAATTTTATGGTAGCTATACTTTGAGAACTCTCAAGATTTTGTGTCTCAGGATACATCCTAATTAAAAATTTAAGTGGTCAAATTACAGGCTCTTTTAAACATGACAATCTCATTTTATTACTACTGGAATTATTTGTCTCATAGGTAACTCAGTGGATATCAGCTCAGTTTTCATTTCACTGCAGAAAGAATTGGACTTCAGTAGGCAAAAAGCATGATAAAATCTCACTGCAGTGCTGCTCTCCCCTGAAGAATTACAGACTAAGAGTAAAAGATGTATCCCTGGCAGAGAAAAAGCAATCTGCAAAGATTATTATGAACATTTATTCCTCCTGCATAGTTCAGGTTACAGAATTTCCCACAAGTGATTCCAGTGTCAAATCCAGTAATTCAGAGCTGAATTAGAGAATAATTGGAGTTTTTCCATAATGATGATGCAGGGCGGCCCAGTGTGCTCTGTGAAATTGTACATCGTCTTCCTTACCAGAAATACACTGAAGAAATACAAATAACCTCACACTTTTAAAAACATTCTTTTAAAACATTTTTCATCATTCTTCCATATCTCATTTTTAAATGGTTAGACTGAACTTGGTTACTGAGCTCTGCCATATGAGGCATTCATTGACAATTTGTGCAAGTATCACCTCTGATAAATAGAAGACCTAAGACATATCTGACACCAGGGATTCACTTCTGCAGTGAAGGTTTATATGTAATGGACTGTGTACATGACCCATCCCTTCTTTGGCTCCTGCTCTGTGTTACCCTTTTGTCAGGTGTAGTTACTNTTCAGTGCATAATTATTGTTATATTTCTTTTGGAAATAACTGACTTTTATCAGCCTTGATCACTCCTCCCCTGGAAAAGGTCAGGATCTCCCCTGGGAGGTCCTGCTCACAGCCTGTGAGAGATTGCCTGGGAGTCATATCCTTTTGTCAGGTGACCTTTAAATACAATAATGNTAGTTACTCTGAACTTGTGGTCACTGTGCATCTGGGTACAGGAATGTTGGAACAAGCAAAATGGATCTCAGGTAGTTTCCTGAGGGTGTTCAGTAAATCTGCTTTAGCTGTGTCAAGCTTAATGTGACACCCAAGAAAATATTTATTTGGTGCAAGGAGCTTGCAATCATTCAGTTAACACTCTTATTTTGCAAAAGCAAATTTCATCTTTATGTTCTTTCAACCAACAAGGCTCATTTCTGAGCTGATGCAAAATTTGTT
>WEIV01014070.1:0-44223 GCA_013390005.1 Calyptomena viridis
CTGTAGAGAACTACTGGTTATGTTTAGAAACTGCCCTGGGTAGGCTTTCAGTTCAGGTCAGATATATATCTGAAAATAGAATGGTGAGCTTAAAAGAATGTATAAAATGAAATCCCTGACATAAAAAATAATGAAAATAACTAAAATACCATTTCATCTAGTAAATATCTTGTGATTGGCATTCATTTATCACTCTTTCAATACATCTTCATAGCTTGAGTGAAATTGTTTTTGTTGAAAACTGCTACATGCATTGATGCTACTACTTAATTTTTCACTAGGAGCATGTTTAGTTCCAACATTTACACTATTGGACAGCCAGGCAAAGGGGAAAACCTTCTGGCTTCCTGACATCAGAGAAATCTTGGTCAGCCTGTGAAACTGATAACACATTGTTTTCAACTATAAAAGCATGAAAAGAAGAGATTTAGATATTAGCCAAATGGAAGGATGTACCCAAATATAATTTTCTGTATGGTATATAGGTTATTACATATTAAAACAACAAAATTGTATAAATTCATTTTATAAATACACTTTTCCTCTTTCTACATCTTTTCAGTTCATTGTCTGAAAAATAGCTTTTCTATCAGCAAGAAGCCCGGATTTTCTTACACTTGTTGCACATTTTTTATAAGACTATGTGCAAGTCAGGACATAGTAATTTTATATCAAGGTTCACCTTTCAGTAAGTATTGCTCCATGATCTATATTTTAGAAGTAAGCCTAGTTTGATTCAATGGATCTGATTCCTTTTTTTTTCTCAAACACAGTTTTGGGGGCGGGGTGTTTGAATTTGATCCATGTATGGAGATGTATGTATTTTGATATATAACACAGAGTTTCATGTGCTGTCACATTCTGTGAATCTCTACCTGCTGTTTATTGCTCAAGTGTTTTGCAAGCATGAAAACAAGAAAACTTAAAAGAAATGCCTCTTTACGTTATATATCCAGTGAAAATTCTGAATTTTTCTTGTAGAGGTTTTAAAATATGGGAAAAAAAAAGATTTAGAGGTGAAAAGGAGAGAAAATGGAAAATAGAAAAAAATAATATAAAGGACTTTATCCTAAATTTTCTGGTTTTACTTTATTTTATTTTTTACCAGCAAGGAATGTTCCACTATGTTCCATTAATTATAATAGTTTATTTAGCATTCTTGCTATGTCTACATTAAAATTCTCTTCAATTGGCTCCTTTATTGGCAAAATATGTATTTTCAGACTCATTTGTAAAAAATGCTCCAGCTCATGAATGTTGAATATAGTCTTTTCTATTCTGCAGCTCTCCTCTCAAGCTCAGATAACAAGGCTGACTATATCAATGAATAGGGTCGTCAACTACCAAATGTGTTTTTCTTTTTTTTTTTCCCCTCAGGACACTAAAGCCTGTTTATGTCTTTGGCTTTGGTAGCTATAGAGTCTGCAGCATTATGTATGTGAGGCTAGAGTAGAATGTTAATGATATTAAGTATTTTAGATTAAATTGCATCACAAAAGAACAGCACAAGTTTCTGATGAACGATGGTTGTACTGCCTGATTTTAATATGCATCTATCAAAGCCGAATGTAAAAGATAAAGGCATAGTCCTGCTGTTTGAAATCATATGAAAACCATGCACGGTAAATAAGTGTCTTTGATTTCTCTGATTTGTTGCATAAAATGCAAATATATACACAGGCAGAAAGGTTAAATTGGGGAAGAGGGGAAGAAAAAGAAAGAAAAAAATTAAAGAATAAAGAAAGCTGCTTTTTTGAAAGCCTGAAATCCCCACCCTCAAGAATTTACATATGGTTTAATGTTAGAGCACGATTGATTATGGAGATGTTTCTATAAAATGGAATGCTTTCCCAAAGAATAATTACATGATGATACCTTTTTAGTGATATAAATTCTGCAATCCCTGATTTCATGCTATCAGTTTGGTAAATGTTCAGTGAGATCTGTTTAAGCTTTCTCTCATGGATGTTTCTGTTATGTCAGCTTTCAATCACACTGATAAGTAGAGCACCTTGACGAGTAGGTGACATTGTAGGTGAATTCACACTTACCCTTAACTTTGCTTTCCTGTACATGTACGACTCTTTCTGGATTTAGAGGCAGACTGTGCTTTACCACTTCTAAATTCAATATTGTATTTTTCACTCACCAGGGCAATAAGTGTTTGACTATGCTGAAAATCATGTTATAAACAATGACAGGAGTAATGACCAAGATTCACAGACAAGTCACAACAGTACACTTTTGCAGCCTTCTGATCATGTTAATGCTCAAAGTACGAATTAGAGGACATAAATATATATGGTTTAAGGCAGAAATCCATATATATTTTAAGTCATACTCACACAAGATTTTACAAAATATGTAAAACATTTGACTGTGAGAAAAATATAATATACATTGTTCTTACAAATGTTCTTACAAATTACAAAGCAAAGGTAATTTATTTTTGATGAAGTTAAAAAAGCTGTAAAACATATATTAAAAAAAAAACCAACAAAAAAACCCACCAAACAACTCTGATTACCTTGTGATCTGCAGCTATTTTAGGTAGTTGACAGAAATTTATGACATATTTCCATGGCAACAATGGGCTATCTCAACAGCAGTATTGCTTGTGAAGAGCATAAACTCTTATGATGCATTTTAATGCTTATAATTATTACCCAGATTTCTACATGTTCTATAGAAATTGAAAGCTGTCTTTTTCTTTCTTTCGCCCCTGCCACTTCTTATTTGTTATTTTTTTCTGGACACTTAAAGGCTTCTACCTGTGATAAGTTTCCACTGTCCTCAATTAGTCCACTAGATGGAGCATCTAGCATTTCCAGGAAAAGGGGAAAAAAACCCCAACTATTGAGGAAGCTATTTTCATAAGTATGTGCTAAGGCTACTGAAGGTTTAGGGGAAAGGGGGAAACAAATAACGATCCATTTAAACTTCTCTTTCCAAGACAGTCTTTTGATTCAGCTTTGTTAACCAGAATAACGCTATTTGGAGAATGATTAAAAAAAAAAAAAAATCCCAAAATAAAAACAAAGGAAGTGGGAGGAGTGGGGAAGAAAAACAGAAATGCTTTCTAAATTCTCCATTAAGATTTTGGTGTTTTCTTTAGTTCCATCTGATTTCATATATTTTGATTTATATATGCAACCTGCAGAAATCTTTGGAAGACTGTTTACATTAATGCTGCAGAAGAGTGATTCCTCTGGAAAAGAAAAAGAATTATAATGAAGCCTGTGTAGACTTGTGAATGAGAAAAGGAGGAAAAAACGAAAGATACACTTCAATGAAAGGGAAACAGCAGTGGACATTGTACTGCCATAGGATGGCTGTGAAAATCAGGCAGGAGCTCCAAAGCGTTCTTTCAGTTCAGTGAGCACTGAGAAAGTAAAGCTGAGCAGCTGTGAGTTAGGAGGTAGTAGGTCAGCACTGATCTGCTCAATCTACAGGCTTGGGCAAACCTATAATGTACATCATTTGTGAGGTTCAAATCAATAGGACTCTATAAGAGTTCCCTTATTGCCCTGCCTTCTTCCCCTTACCCCTGGGAATAAGGCATTTATTTTCAGTGGCTAAATAAGAATGGATTTTCTGAAAGCTGGCTTTTAGCCAGGTTAATTTATGTATACACAAACTTACGCTTCACCAATTTACTAAAACCCATCATTTAAGCCTGTTCAAATGTGCAGCTGTTTAAATGAGGTTGGAAGTAATTTTGCTACATGATGCTGATGTCAGTTAAATGCTGAGTATTAGCAAAATGGGAAGGCATCAACGGAGTGTGTCTGCTACAGTGATCTGTGTCCCCCAGTGTCTAATGGATCAGGGAGACAGACATGCCCAGCTCATTGTCCTGTAAAGTTAAATTCAGATCTATTACCTATTACACACATGCATGTATACAAGGACAGGCATTTTAAGTAGAATGAGAATTGTTTTTGTTCTGGCAAACATCCAGGGTGAGTCTGAATGGAGACTTTCAGGAAAAACAGGATACTAAACTGCTAAATGTGAAAATGGTTACAAACGATAGTTTGGGTGGGGGGAAGTGCTCAGAAATCTAGACAAACCAGTCAGGCAGTGTGGGTAAAGAATGGATTTCCCAGGGTGTGATCCCATGAAAAGAAAATGCCATGCTGCAAAAAAGCTGTGGCTAAGATCTACATCAGTTCTGGATACTAATGATCAGCTTCATAAGCTAATGAAAATGGAAATTTCTTCTAGATGAAAAAAAAAATGCTCAGAAATCTTTGTAAACTGCTCTGCATTATGCAGATAAATGGATATTCCTGGTTTCTAAGAAAACAGCAAAAGCCTGTTGATCTACAAATGGGCCTGCCTTTCTCTGAATCATAAAAGAAAATCTTTTTCTGGGTTGGTTATATCTATGGCAGATTTTGATTTCCATTTCGCATGTTTTAAATATGAGGGGACAGATACAAAGCTATAGGATTTTTTTTTCTTTAAAAAATCTAAAGAAAAAACACCACAAATGATCTGCACTTCACTGTCCTTTTGAGCAGATAGCAAACTAAAAGAGAGCTGAAAATATATAAATATTGACCAAAGGCTGTTTATTGCATGCTTGAAAATTCATGATAAAGGGTTGAAATTTGTATTAGAATATTAAAATTGATTGTCTAGTAACATTATGTAGGTTCTTACTGCTATTTCTGACATATGAATAATGATTTCAATTTTTGAAGGTTTAGCTTCAAAAGGTTTATGATCTTAAAATAATATAAAAAAGATGGAAAGTTAGAGGATTTACAAGAGAATGTCATGACAGGAAAAGATGGGAATGTCTTCAAATACAAAGAAAGTAGGTTTAGATTAGATATTAGGAAGAAGATTTTTACTGTCAGGGTGATAAAACACTGGAACAGTTTGCCCGGAGAAGTTGTGGATGCCCTATACCTGGAAGTGCTCAAGGCCAGCCTGGATGGAACTCTCGGCAATCTGGTCCCTGTCCATATCAGGGGGGTTGTAACTAGATGTTTTTAAGTCTTCCAACCCAAACTATTCTCAGATTCTATTCTTTGTCAACAGCCCTTCTGAAGCAATATTTTTCAGTTCTTTCTTTAGAGGACATCACAGCGCTCCTATCTATGCAATTGTCAGAGTTCTTAAGCATGGCTAATCTGAGATGTAGTGCTCTTGATATCTTTCTACTCTCCAGCTTCCTTTGGGGTGAATTAAAAAATGAAGCAAAAACTTCTTTAGTTTATATTTTGGGATTTTTTCCCCCAGAAATTTATATTGTTCATTTTGTATTCAGTTTTGATAAAATTCAGTGGGGATATTTTCATTATCTTCAGCTGCAGCTGGGATGAGACCCCTTGATTCTTACACGATGCTATATTAATTCAAAGACAGATTAGTTTAAAATGCTGGTTAGATGAGAACAAAATTAGTTACTTTATAGAAACAGAATCTGAGTTAACTGAGGAGAATGTAACAATTTCAGGACTTTTTAAACATGGGTTGTAGACTTCCTTGGTCAGAATTGTTTCTTTGGAGCTACTATGCTCTCATGTAAATACATATTTAGAGGCATTTCAGAAATGAGATTATTGGTCTGGCAGACAATGACTATGCCAAAAGATTTATAGTACATACTTCAACAAAGCTGACAGAAGTCGTGTATAAAGTATTATAAGCCACTCTGAATGTCTTAGCTGTTTACCTTCTTCCATACAGCAACAGGCAAAGAAAGCACTGTGACTTTGAAAAAAATCACATTTATATTAACCGTATAAACACTTTCGTAAGCTTTAAACTCTGTCGTTGCCACATATTCATATGTCAGTAGCTAATTTTGAAAGCCACTTCACATCAGAAAACCCATAGAGTGGAAGTAATACAGCAGAAGCAATCTCAACAACTTTCTCATCTCTCATCTTTTGGGTAGTTACTCTACAAAACTGTATTCGGAAATGTGGAAATAAAAACAGACAAATGGACACAGTCTTAATAGGACAAGTTTATCAGCAGAAAAGAGGGCTGAGTTCACAATTAAGGCACTATACTGAGATTCTAGGTAAATAATAAATCTTAATATTTTGTGTATCTCAGAACCATATTATCATTCAAATAGCATAGCACAACATAACACTGGTGATTTTACACTTGATTTAAGTTATTTCTCAATGGAAATCATAGTTAGACATTCTAAAATAGTATGCTCTATTGATCCTGACACAACTTACCAAAATAGAATATGGGATTTGACCCAGCAGCTTTATAGTCTTTTTTATGCATGAACATTTATTTGATTTACTTGTGTTTTATATGAGTATCCAAGCGAGGTTTCCTTTTTTTGTTGATTAGGATGTATAGTTGAATCACTATGAACCAGGATTATATGACTTGTACAAAATTTCACAAACTGACCTAATAAATTCTAAATAGCAAAACATATTTATTTAAAGTAAGTTTAGTTTAAAAAAAGATTGATAGATAAAACAAAGTGCCATAATCTAACTTTGGTTGGCAATCCACATATAAGGGATGATCTATAGTTTGTCTTGGCCATTGAAATTAAAAAATTGCTTGCTAATCCTACTCAAAATTATAAATATGCTGAAATCCATCGTATTTGCAAAAGAAAAAATTATTACTATAATGTTGTGGACAAGCAACTTTTTGCGTACTACATGATGAAACAGGTGGTTCAGGCTTGCTGAAAGCTAGCTGCATGCTACGTCCTACATACTTGGATGATCTCCTATACTACAAGTTGTTTAGAACTGCATAATATGCTAAAAAGTGCAAGGCAGACTGGGAGATGTAGGGGATGATCCTTAACTAAAATTGGTTAGCCAGTTTGGCTGCCCTTCTTTAACTATCACTGATTCCTATGAAGATGGCATTAGGCAAAACTAAATTTCTTTCTTCTTTTTTTTTTCTTTTTTCTTTTTTTTTTTTCTTTTCGAAACTAGAAATTATTATTATATAGGCTAGCCAGACATTTTTATGACTTTTTACTAGCAACTGAATTCTTATAAAATCTAGAAAGAATTTAAGTTAATTTTTTCTAGTAATAAAAAACTTAACTGTCTGATCTTTATGTTGTTTAATTTCAGTCACAAAACCAAGCAAAGAAGGCACCTTTTCTAAACTCCTCTTACAGGCTGTTGAAAACATAACTAAATACAACTAACTAATGCTTCTGATGTGTATGTGGGTGGACTGTCAGATGGAGGCTGGGGGAACAAAGTTCCCATCTCTGTAAGAGAAGATCAGGTTCATGACCACTTGAGGAAGCTGGACATACATAAACCTATGGGACCCGATGAGATGCAGCCCACAGTCGTGAAGGAATTGACTGATGTAGTTGCCAAGCCACCCTGCATGATATTCAAAAAGTCATGGCAGTCAGGTGAAGTCCCAAGTAATATTTCTGTATGCATTGCTTTGAATAATATACACCAACACAGGATGAGTAATCAGGTTTGGGCTACGGAAGGGATATGATCCTTCTCCATCGAAATTTTTTCATCTCAGCAACACAATTACCTTTGTAATATGTTAGGAGGACTCTTTTCCTACATTCTCTGAGAATTATTCCTCCATACAGTCCCTTATGAACCCAGACAAATTAAGTTTCCAGAAATGAAGTGTGTCCTATCATTTTTATCTTTATATATTCTTAGACTTAAAATACTTTTCTATGGTTGCCAGTTTCACTTTGGATATTTTAACTATTTAAATTCTTCTCATTGCAAGTTTGGGAAAAACAGCTTCACAAATTACCTTCAGGACCAATATACATTCAGCTATCCTGCTAAGGGCAAGGAAGTAGATTGCAAGATCTTTGAGAACTCATTTATATTTCATGCCTAGGTGATTTTCTTTAAAAAATGGATCATTATCTAGCTGGTTTTGAATTATTTAAAAAAAAATATTTAAAAAATTGCAGTATTTCAACTTGAGTTTCCATTGCATTAAATGTGTACATTTTCCAAGGAGTTTTTATTGCAAGTCTTGAAACAGAATGTTTTGAAATTTCTCCCCAAATGACATTTTTGTGTCATTATATTTTTAGTTTCAAAGTTAGTTTTAGAAATGGAATTTAATTACAAAATTAGTTTAAAAAAACACTTCAACATCTTTTTTTTCTTTGAAACTTTGAATTTAAGCCCATTTTTCCTTCAATTCTCCCAGTTAAGAGATCACAATATTTCTCAAAATCATATGTTTCCTATGGTAAAATGTGAATTTCAAAAGAAAAAAGATAAGTTTTTCTTCCCCTTGATCCTCCAGGAAATCCAAGCCCAAGGACATGATGAGAAAGCCGTTAGGAAAAAAGAAGAGGTGATTTTGTAACTGCTCAGCTAATGAATCCTGGTTTCCATGGATTTGATCCTTACGACTGTGCCTAAGAGGAGTCCAATCTAAAGCTTTCCCCTTAGCTGAAGTGTTCATAATTCTTTTCTACATGGTTTATATGACATGGAATGAGAATTTTGTTTATACTGCAGCTTTTCTCTCAAGAATAGATCAGCTGGGAGTACATTCTTTATTTGGCTGTCATCTTTCACCAAAAGTACAGAAACTTAATAACCTTTTGAAGACTAGGAGTTTGCTAAATTTGACTGAGAATGTGATTGAAATTGTCTAGTTGTGCAGCGGTTGTTTGAGGTGCAAACAGTCATACAACTAGGCAAACACGCACCAGACTGTGATTACATAGCACCCATAGGAAAACAGGTTATAAAGAACCAAATGGAAGGTCTAGTGAAATAAGGAAAGAGTGAGCTTTGACAAACTGCAGCCAAAAATAGCTTGAATAGCTGCTTCAGTACTAGAAACAGTCAAGTCCAAGGGACCAATTCTGACCAGTTTGAAGGGGTTGAATCTATGTGCTCAAGTATGTATTATGTAAGTCCTACCTTCGCATAAAACTGCTGTCAAGGACAAGAGGAAATACTACCTTATCTTTGCAATATAAACCAGAATATATCTATTTCTGTCAAGACAGTATTTTTTACATCCAAATAGTGAGTGGCAGCAGTGTGAGAGAATTTGTATTAAGTGATCTTTACTAGGTGATCAGTCATTGGTTAGCACATCTCACACTGCAAGTGCTTCCATCAACAAAATAAGTGACCAAGTTTATTACGAAACTACAATAAATCTGTTTATTTTTGACCAGGGTTACTTTGGCTTTTTACAAATAAAGCTTTGATTTAATTTAATTTTATGAGGGCTTTTTTTTGGTGTTGTTTTTGATAGACTAGAACAAGAAGAATATTCACAATTAATTGAAAATCCAGGTAGCCTATCAAGATGTGTGTCCTCGTTTAAAAAGGACAGTTGAAGTGAATTCAGATGAATTCAATATCAAATTTTCAAGACTTGTTTAAGTATAAAGATAGAGAAAAACTTCTATTAAAACAGAGAACAAAAATATATGTTGAGAACACCCTCATGTTAAAAGAAAACACCAGGTATTGGTTCCACCCTTTTGTTCAAAGAAAACACTCTTATCAAACAATATAAAAATCTGGGAATTGAACTAATTATCTGAGGGTAAGCAGAAAAGGGAGGGAAGAAACAAAAAAGAACCAGTAAAAGATGGGATAATCCTCTTAGTCAAACCAGAAATGTGTGGTGCAGGGGAAAGGATCCGAGCTGCAGCAGCCACCCTCTCAGGAACCTCGCACGGCTGAAAAAACCATGGCGTCTGGGCTTCGCTGCTTTTATATCTCTTTGTCCTGGCCCAGAAATCCTTGTGTCTCACCCCTGCGTGATGTCCTTTTTCCATGCTCTTCCACCCCAGGAGGGCATAGCCTTGTATCCCCGTTGGTTCATCTTCGCCCCCTGCCTACTTCCGGTCCCGGGCTGCGGGAAAACCTTCCCCACCTCCACCACGTGGCTCAGCCAAACACGGCACCCGTCCCCCCCAGCCACCCACCGGGACCCCCCGACCACCCCGGCCACAGGGGGCACCAGATGCAGGCACCCTGCAGGCCCACGCTGACCGGGACTGGGCCCAGAGCCATGCCCCCTGCGCCAGGAGACCACCACAACTGGGACACCCTGGGGCCACGGTGGGAGGGAGGGGAAGGGGACCGCCAAAACCGCACCCTGGTCCAAGGCACCGCGGCAGGCAGGAGGCCCCGGGGCTGCGGGCCTCCCCATGCTGAGGCGGCAGACCGGGGAGGGGAAGAGGAAGAGGGGCCGGCCCCGCAACACCCCACTGCGGAACAGGGGCCCTGGCCCCGCCTGGGCAGGCACACCCCCTGCCCACAAACAAAAGCGGAAAAAGTTTTCCTCAAAACAAAACCATAACAATGTGCAATGAAAGTGTTCAGTCAAGAATATTGTTATGCTATTTCTTTTTTTCATTCATATGAACTACTTAAACAAGAGTGCTTAATCGAGGTGCTGTGAGAGTTAAGTGAAGAATCACTTGAATGTAGTCTGACAATGAAGTAACTAAACTGAGGTGTTTCAGAACATTTCCATAGCTGATAATTTGCCTATTTGTTTTATTATATTGTCAACAAGATAGTGCAAATTTCATAAAAATTCAGCTATTTTCTTGGGAGAAAAAAAATATTTCACAAGTATCAGACTTTTTTTTTAGATATCCATACACTATCAGTTCAATTTAAGGTCACAGTCTTGCACCATAGTATTTCATTTTGTAGCATGAAGAATGTGCCAATCTCCTATTTATCTGTGAAGCTATGAAAACAATGTAAATTGTTTGCCCATGCTTCTATTGCGTAATAAGCCAGACATTTCCAGAAGGCAAATTACCCCTAAGGTTCTTATCTAAGAGAGGCTGTCCTCTGGGCATGAACATCTCTCTGGAACTGATACTGAATAAACCTGGGTGACTAGTTTAGTCCATATGATTTTAAAGCAGCTAAAACTGCATGGTTGAATCTCATCTCTAGAATCTATACTTGACATGTACATAAAGGAAAAGATGGATTTGAGGAAAGAATGTCTAGACCCTACAGCCTCCACATGTAATTAGATTAAGTAGAACTCTTCAGAGACTCCATCGCAGGAGGAAGTTATTTGCCTAATCCAAATCTCACAGACAACAACTGCAAGATTTTCAGTGCCTTCAGCAGAATTTATATTATGCTACAGCTTACAATGTTTTTTCTTTTGCTCATTTTAATGAAAATCTTTACACCAAAACATAAAGTAAACAAATAAAAAAGGCATTACAGGTAGGATTTATCATACCTAAGTTTAGACATCAAACAATTAGTTATCTTAGGCTAAAATAATAATCCTAGGCACTTTTTGCAGTTTAGTGAAGATAAATAGACATCTGCAAAAGACAATCCATCTCACTAAGTTTAGACAGTCATCTGGAGCCAAGAAGATCTCTCCTGGAAGTCTCTATCTTTCTGCACCGAATAAAATGGGAGCAGGAAGAGATTAGTATTTGCTGTTAAGAATCTAACCAAGGTAAAGTGAATCCCAGCATAGACTAGGTCATTTTCTAAATTTTTACTTTAGCAGTTTCATCACTGACTATTCAGTAAAATACCTATGTGTAGAGCAGATTTGGTCAACTAAAAGATCATATTTCATAAGCTTCAGAGGGAAAGAGAAAAATAGACATTGTAGTCTCTAAAAAGGGATTACATGAATGCTTTCTCCCACCCTACCCTCATCTTCCAAGGATTGAGATTTTTCATATATAGGACAGTTTGCCACAAAGAACAGTCCTTTCCTTGAGGTCTGCATAGCACAGATGGCCTCACCTGTGTTATATTGAACAGAGTGGAAGGCTGTATTTAATGAAAAGCTTTAGTAAGTCACAAAAATGTAACACACAAACACAACCTTACAAAAATACAAAGTATTTAGGTGAATCCAACATTTAGGATTGCACAATTGCTGTATTTTGTTAACATAAACAGTATTCTTCATAATTTACAACATTCAGCTAAAAGGCTGCACATCAGTCAGTCTTTGTAAGATCTTAGGTGCTATGAAGAGCTAGTTTTTTCAGTCAATGTCTTTATCACATTCATCACAGACAGCTGTTTTCATTCCTCTCATTTACTTTAATTCAGTTTTCATTCCTTATACTTACTGTGATTTTCAATATTGTTTCTATTTAATGCTGATATTAAAATGTTGCCTTATTTGACCACATGGTTCTTGGTTCACTTCAATACTGTATGAACAACAGTGCCTCTAGCTGATTTAAGCCAAATGCTTTTGTAACCTTTAATGTGCTACAAATCTTTTAGTAATTTTCATTAGCAGAAGCATAAAAAAAAAAAGGTCATTGCTTTTTTATAAAAAAATGTCCTTTTGAATTAGGACATCACTGGGTTACTTATGAGGTTTTTCTTCAACTTCTCATATGAATTTGACAGCAAACTGATAGATATTGACATTTTCTTTGTGTATTCACTTCCCTCAAAGTTTCTCTAAGTAAGCTGCTAAAGTATTCATTTGGAGACCTCACAATACTTACTTGTATTCTTGATGTTTTTTCTCTTCCAGAGCAGTGCAATAGCTACTTCAAATTAATGATATATTGCATTCATTTTCATTCTTCTCAAACAGAAGTTAACTTTCAAAAGTCTCTGTAAAGTGTTAATCTCTATAAAAACTACCAATCTTTTTCCATTAGGTGCTGCCTAACACGCTTACTCCTCTTTATTTTTCATTCATTTTCCAAATACTTTGCCTTTTGTTTTATTGAATAAATCTTGGTCATTTTATATCACTTCTCTAATCATGTTGAATTTTCACTCTGTTTGCCAAAGAGCCCACTCACTCTTCAGAGAGTTCTACAGATTTTTGTAACTATTCTCTAATAAGCCACATAATATATTAAGGAAAATACTGAACAAGACAAGGACAAAATTCCAAGGAACACCAATTACAGGAGCTAAATAATGATGTCAAGCCATTGATATATATTCTTTAAAAATATGTTTTTATGTACTAATGCCCACTTAGTCTATTCAGATTTTATTCTTTAGTTTTCTAGTGACAGACAGGGCTGTACCAAGATCTTTACTAATGCAATGACAGACTAAGTAAAATTATCTAGTTGTCCTCACAAAGTAAATCAGTTAAAGCGTTCATTTGAAGTAAGCTGCTCTTGACAAATCTATGTGGGCTGCTTCATTCTCCATCACTATTTTCTAACAGAAAAATTAGTCTGTTATAATGAATATACCATATGAATTTTATAAAGAGGCAGACACAGAATATTGAAGGTTTCCTTCAGGCTTTAAAACATCTGTACAAATTAAACTTTTCTGGTTTTCACCAATAATGAAATACCGAAAGTCTCATGTGGTCCAACTAGAAAGATTACTTGCATATAGTATGTCCAGGATGTTGACATAAACTGAATGATAAAACACGCAATCAGTTTTCAGCTTCCTTCAAGACTAGATATAAAGCCAGAATAGTCCATGTTCTAAGCAAAAGAACAACTGTTTTCTAGGGGAAAACAAATGAACACAATTTACAAATTACATATTTTTAAGAACTTCATGGATTTCCAGCCACATCTGTTGAGAGCTAAAAAAATATTTCTTACTAGATTAATGGAGCTTTATCCAACTTCCCACTATGCCTTCTGTTAGTAGTTACTTTTGACCTGTTCAGTTAAAAAACAAAACAAAACAAAACAAAACAAAACAAAATAAACAACAAAAACATTCTGCTGCTTTATGAGTAAAATTTAGAATTGTTCAGGAGCTTGACCATTTGGTAAGATGCCCACTCAGCAGATTTATTAAATGCCTCATTATGGAGGGGCGTTTCCTATAAACCAAGACACGTTAAGATGAAAACATAAATGAAAGGGTTTTATATTGTCCAAACATTTAAGAGGAATGTAAGCAAAAAATACAGAAAAACTGTACTTAATTTTCTTAGAAAATATTATTTCAGAATTCTCTATGACAAATTCGTATTATTTACTGTTTTTCTTTTTACTACATAGATTCAATTTTCTTTTTATTAGATGTTAGCCATAGTCTTTATATCTAACCTTTACTTTGGCCATGGAAGGGATCTGGACCTGTTTAATATTTTTCCTGAAACTCCTTCTATCAAGTTCGTAAATAAGATATAATTTAGAAATAATTAAAATAAAAGTTATTTTTTACTGTGAATCATCTAGATAGTAAATTATTCTTTGTTTCAAAGAAGTTTAACCTCTTTAGTGATTATTCGGCTTTTTCCAATGGGAATGTGTATTTCAAATACACAATGAATGTGTATAGACATTCATTTCGAATGAATGTGTATTTCATATGATCTTTCACTACATATCAGCCAATAAAAGTTACAAACACCTTTACTGACTCTTTGTATATAGTTTATTAGATCTTAGATTGATAGGAACCAATTGTGATGCAATCAATCACTTTAGAGAGTACAGTAACAACTTTGGATTTCCAACTCTTTTTAAAAATATCTTCTTCATTTTCCTGCCTCTTTTAATATTGTTCTTTCACTTATTTTCACTAGTCAGCACATGAGAAATTTTTCTCCTTAATGTTTGCCAGTTTCTTTCTTGCTGGTGTTTTAAGATACAAGAAGAAATCAGATCTCATAGCCAATAAGGCTATATAGGTATCTGAACATCTCTTTGGGAGACTCATCAGCATTACTTTTTCACTATTTTCTACGTAGGAAGTAGAAGACTGCTTCATTAAGCGTGTAATACTTAAGCATACACATCTGTATCATTCTGAATGAATAGAATTTCAAAGTTAATAAAGCAAATTTTTTCATTAATTTTATTAATTTGAAGATGAAACAGAAATATATGATATGGTGAGGTTTTGTTTGGTTTGGTTATTTCCAGAAAGCTCTGACAGTAATTAAAAGACAGTTGACAAGAAATCTAATAAGTCAGATAACTTTAGACATTCACATTTCATTTTACTGTTTTGTAGAACTGCTGAATGCAAAACAAATGCCATTTATGCTTGCTCTTTCTCCTCACATTCAGTTCCCATTTCTTGCCAACCCAAGTGTATTTTTTCTTGCTGCTGCTGTTGCTTCTCTGCCCCTTGATAGTTGGAGTGCCCCTGAATGACGTTACAACATAGACGTCAGCAACTATTCACTGCTCTTCCCATTGGAAAATGTTATGCAGCAGATGGATCAAATGGCCCAGCATATATTTATTGGAAAGAGGCAAAAAGAGCCAGATTGGTGAACTTCTGGCTTTATGCCACATGATATGAATGACAGGTTGGTAAAATGGTGATTGCACAGAAAATAATTTAATTTTTTATTGGTGGTTTGCCACTGGACTTGGTTTGCTTGTTCTCTTGTTCCTCTGTCAAAACTGTGTTGGCAGCATTGAATGTCAGACACAACAGACCTAGCTTTCTGATCAGTTCTATATTTCTTAAGAAATAGAAGGTATACTTAATGTCTTTATTCTATACAACTCTTCTATGCTGTCTCGTAATGTAAAAGATGGACATACTATTTAATTTTAATTAAGTGACTTTAAAATAATGCAGAAACTTTGATTCATTCAATAATTCAAGTTTGAAGTAACCTCAGTATATCTTGAATTCATCTTCAACATGAAGAACAGAGACTGCACAACATTATTGTGTAACTGGCATTACTGCTGGACTGTCTGTCTGATTGTGAGAGATAGAAATGATTCATGGCATTGTTAAGATCACAGAAGCCCGTTTGCTGTCCAAATATTCCTCCTGGATTTCAGGGAATTGGGGTGTGAATTAAGCCTCCTGACAGGAACCTGATACAAGATAAGTGTGGTACTATTGTCTAATCACCTCAGGTGAGAGAAGTAAACAAGGTAGAGAGGAGGCCGTAGCCCACATTTGTTGTGTGCTCATTCACACACTCTGTCCCTTCTATGAGAGACTGGACCATAGGTGCTAATGACCCAAACAATCAGCAGGGTGCTTTGCTGACAACGCAGAGTGGCCACCCAGGTGCTGAGGGTGTATATCCGACACCTCAGGCTACAAGCTGGGTGTTAAACAAGACAAAAAAAGAAGTAAATCCTGTGAGAAGGGGTAGTGTTTCTTTCCCCTAACAAAAACGACTCAGCTGTGATAACTTCCCTCTGGGAAAGCATCAAGACAGTTGCGTGTAGCCTGGAGGTATTCATCTCTGCTGAGGAGCCACAGTGGGCTGCAAACGACTGCACTGACATAATAGGCAACTGTAACAACTACAACCACCACTTCAACTAGCAGACATTGAAATTGCAACTGCCAAGTCTCATTGCTGGATCCAACAGCTCGTGGTTATATATTTTTCTACTTTTACCCTTTCTTTATCTTTGTTTTCCTTATACATTTGCTTAAGTGTTAATATTATTCTTTCATATAGCTATATTACTATAGATAATGACAATCAAAATGGCTATGTACCTGTTCTGCTTTGCAACAAAATTGTTCTAAAATAAACTCTACGTATATATATATTTACAAGCAGCAATCATTCTGTGTTGTTTCACTCTAATCTGCCCCAAGGGATCTGTTAACAAGAACCTGGGTTACTCTTGCCTTCTGGTGTGAGTTGTTACAATGATGAAAGAGGTGTTCCTGATATCCAGTCTGAAACTCTTTCTTTTTCAATTTATGCTCATGGCCACTTGTCAACCCACAATACACAAGTGTGTAAAGACTGGATCTATTTTTAAATAACTCTTCTATAGCTGCTTGTGGATTCCTGTTTTATCCCCCTCAAAGCTATGTTTTTTCCAAGCTGAACAAGCCCAGTTCTCTCAGCCTTTCTTCACAGAGTGCAGTACTTGAGGTAAGAACAGGGATGACCAAAACAACATTCTAGATGAAATCTAGCAGGTGCTAAGCAGAATAGGACAATCTATTCTTCAACCTAGTGACTACACAGAGATCAGTGTTTACCCCTCTAGTTCCCCTCACAAGGAAGTTTTAGAGGGCAATGTGGTCTTCCCTCAGTTTCCTTTTCTCCAGACTGAACAGACCAAGTGACCTCAGCTGCTCCTCATATGGAAGGGGAACTCCTTCCCCTCAAGGCCTTTCATCATCTTTGTTGCCCTCCTTTGGTCTCTCTCTAATAGCTTAATATCTTTCTTATATTGTGATGACCAAAACTGCACACAACATTTAAGGTGAAGCTGCACTAGTGCAAAGTAAAGCAGGACAATCCCCTCCCTTGACGGGCTGGCAATGCTCTACCAGATGCCCCCCAGGACATGGTTGGCCCTTCTGGCTGCCAGGGCACTGCTGACTCAACTTGGTGTTGACCAGGACCCTCAGGTCCTTTTCCACAGCACTGCTTTCCATCATTTCATTCCCAGTTTGTATGAACATCCAGGGATGACCCACCCCAGGTACAGAATCTGGTATTTTCCCTTGATGAACTTCATGTTGCAGGTGATTGCCCAGTTCTTTAATTTATCGAGGTCTCTCTGCAGGGCCTCCCTGCCTTTGAGGGAATCAACAGCTTCTCCCAGACTTGTGTCATCTGCAAACTTGCTTAGTATCCCTTTCAGTCCTGTGTCCAAAACGTTTAATAAGATGTTGAAGAGCAACAGGACACAAGATGGAACCCTGAGGAACCCCACTAGGCCACCAGTCTAATGTGATCCCATTCACTATTACCCTTTGTGCTTCATCTATGTACCAATTGCTTACCTACCACATGATGTGTTTATCTATGTCTTGAGTGCATCTACGATTCTCTTTTATTGAGGACGGGTGTACTTTCAGAGTTAATCTCCCAGTAGTCCTCTTAGGCACTGCTTTGGTTCACAGAGCTGTTCTTGTTGAATATGTCAACTGGGGTTTTTTTTGAATGATGCTAGTTTGGAAGATGCCTTGAATAACATCTAACATTTTCCAGCTGTTTATGGTCATTTGGTTGACAGGAGCAGACAACAACTAAACTGAAGTAAAAGTGTCCAGAAATGTAATGTGAATGCCTTATTCTTTGAAATAACTATTTCCCACTGTGCATATTGTGTCACACTGTCAGTATAGACAGAATTATATCTGATTAAATTGTGACACTGTTTAATTTCAATGGTCAAAACTCACAGATGGTGATATGATCATCATTAATGTTAAACTAAATAAATCATTTGGTTTATCAAGGGAAAGCTAGAGGTTTTAATGACATCCATTTTTACTGTACCTGAATAGCTCCCATATGGAACAAAATTCAAACAGTGAATTCCCTACTGATTTCAAGGAGTTCCCAAACTTTATCAGGTTGTAGAAATATCACTTTATGCCTTATTTTTTATTTATATATATTTTATAGATATGTATCTCTCTATATATAGATAAATGTACTTAATTATAAATAGATGTCTACTCAATAAATATTTTTTGTCCTTTGCCAGCAGGTTGGAATGGGCAAGAGAACTCTTTTGGTTGGTTGGTTGTTTTTTTTTTCTTTCTACTTGTATTTCTTGTTGGTTTTCCCTGAAACACATTTTAGTAACTTATTTTTCACTCTTCCATGATTGGCAAACTCAGTAAGGAATGTGAGAATTTTATTATTTTCTAGTGCTGACCAGAAAATGGCTTTTCAGTTTCATAAAAGAAGTGAGAAACCATGCAATTTCCAAATATTTTATTATTTTTCTGATGTAGAATCAAAATGACACTTTTGGAGAATGTATTTGTGTGAAGGCTATGTTAGATACTCTTTCAGCCTACCCAATGCCCAGACAATCACCCACAGGCTAGAACATTAAACTTGGGTGTGGGAGTAACCGATCTGCTTGTTTATGACAGATTAGGCTCCCACAGATTCCATCCCACATACCAAGCAAGATTCTTGCTCATCGAATTATAGTATCCGCCTCTTTGAAAATGTCAAGTTCT
The DNA here is from genome assembly GCA_013390005.1 of Calyptomena viridis. NCBI lineage: Eukaryota > Metazoa > Chordata > Aves > Passeriformes > Eurylaimidae > Calyptomena > Calyptomena viridis. The sequence continues at coordinate 18,837 of WEIV01014070.1, forward strand.
TCTTTTGCATATCTTCCCTTCTATATAGACAACTAAATGGAAGATAAATTCTACAATATGGTGATTATGGCTGATTTTTAACCAAAGGAGACATATTCCAATACCTGTTCTATCTGATTCAAAGCAGAATTTAAATTTCAGCCTTTGTATGCCTCTTGAGTATTTTATGACTTTTTACCCCTGAAAATGTAACAGCTCTTACTTTATTTTTTAATTTTTTTTTAAAATTGATTATCGTAAAGACACCTCTCCCATTCAGTGTGATACCTGACTCATCTCATTGCCTGTCAAAATGGAACCCCTGGTCATCATTCCTGCATTCTTTGGTAATGTCTCAGCAAAATTAAGCTTATGCATGTGAATATACTGGTGCCATTCTTCCAGAAAGTAAAGTCAATCTGAGCTAATGTCACCATTTAATGGGGACAGTAGAAGCGAATTAAAATAAATTCAGTATTAAATTGTTCGAGACTTGTTTGAGTATAAAGATAGAAAGAATTATATTCAAACAGAAAAAAAAATTAAAAACACCCTTATCNTGAGCCCATGACACAAAGAGAAAGAGAGAGAGAGAGGAGAGAGAGGAGAGAGAGGGGGAAGGGCAGGGTAAGTTTTTCTAGCCTAAACCAGGAATTTGCAATGAGAAAGGGATTCAAGTTGATGGTCAAGCTCCACAGTGTTCAGAGAACAGTCTCTTAGGTCCTGGTCTAGCTAGCACGTGGTCAAAGATGGCATTGTCAAGATCCCAAGGAGCAGCAAGTCTGTCCAGTAGCACAGCACAACCGAAAAGAGCAATGGTGTCTGGGCTTCATCGGTTTTATATCCCTGGTCCTGACCCAGAATTCCTTGCATCTCATGCCTGTGTGTTATTTTTCCCACGCTTCTCCCACCCCAGGAGGGCATAGCCTTGCGCCCCATTGGTCTATCTTCTCCCCGCCTACTTCTGGTCCCAAACCAGGGGAAGTTCCTTTGTCTTTTACCATGTGCTGCAGTCAAAAAATGGTGACTACCCTCTCTCAACCTGGGCACCCTGTGCAACGCCCCACCAACACAGTGGCCCGGGGGACCGCAGCCGCGGTACCCATGCCGCATCCACGGCACTCTTGAGCACCGAGGGGGCAGCTAGTGAGCTGCCGCGCGCCACAGTGAGCGGAATGAAATGGTCCATCTCATGTGAAGGATGGCAAGTGCAGGCAGTGGCCAGCGGTGGCGGCCGGCAGCAGCGGCTGGCGGTGGCATGGAGCCACAGGTGCCATGAGCAACGCCGAGCCCTACAGCGTGGGGCCACTGAGCATTGCCCAGCCCTGGGTGGCTGCAGAGCCCGCCCCGCTTCAATGTCGGGAGCTGCAGCAGGCCAGCGGCTCCACTCCCTGACAGCGCTGGGGAAGGGGCAGCCGACGACAGTAGGAGAAAAGAAGGGGCTGGGCTCACATCCCCTGCTTGTAAGTAAAAGGGGTAAAAAATTTTCCATAAAATAAAATCATAACAGCTAATAAGAAAGACTGTAAGCTTTATGAAAATGAACAAGTCATTATTCTAAACCTCATTAACTGGTATGTATACCACAAGTTTTATGTCCTGGAATGTATATTAATAAATGGAAGGGAGATTAAAATATGTTTGTTACAGTAAATCTCATGGCTAACCTTTGCAAATGAAGATATGGGAAGGGCTCTACTCATGCTTGCTACAAATGCGCTGGTGGCTAAAAAGGCCAATGACAAATCTGGGAACAAAAGGCACAGCTAAAAGTCTCCTTAGGTGGTATTGACATGGCGCGGTTCTTTCTGCGATGTCTTTTCTCCTCAAGGCTAATTCTACGTGAGTTACCAAAGGAGGCAGCAGCATTATAGATGGTATATCTCCATGATTCCTGATTTGAGGCCAAAGTGGACCACTGATGGTGGTCAATATGGCCAGGACTGAGGTGCTGTTTCAAGGAGTCCTTGTATCTCCTCTTTGGGGCTCTTCTATTGTGGCAGCTGTTGGCAAGTTTACCATAGAGCACAATCTTAGGGAGGCAGTGTAAATATCACTGTGTATTTTAGCAAAAGGCATTCTATTGGAAAATATGGATAAATAGGAAAGCAAGTAGGAAAGTTCGTTAAAAGAGACACCAAACAAAAGGTCTTCAAAAGCAAAACATGTTTTTGAAAAGATTATGAGTCAATAAAGTATATTTCTACAAAATATTGTATTAACACTAATCAGAAAACAGAACATAAAATCAGAATAGAAAGGAAATAGTTGTATATCACAAGATTTGTATATCTTACAAATACATAAATAAACACTGTTAAATAAGTCAATGCTTAGTACATAACAGGATGGTTAAATGCACTGAGGATATGGAGAACATAAGTAATGAGAACAAATTGCTCAATCCTATAATTGTCATTTCTAGTTTCAGGAGAAAATTAAAAATTAATATGGAGTTATGATTAGGCCAAATAGACTAGAATGAAAGAATAATGAAGCTATATGCAATTCTTTCCAAAATACCCAGTGCGTACCTTTTTATATTGTTTGAAATGGCCTTGAGACAGCTAGCTGAGGTGTGCTTCAAATACAGTTATAGAATGAAACATATGGTGATAAATTGCCACCAGTTTGAGTTCAAAAAAGCATAAGAGAAGTCAGTTTCTGAACTCAGTGTTAAAGGAAAAGAAGATTAGCAAAGTAACCGGTATTTTGCTCAGATACTTCTTTCTCCTGACAAACACAGAGACTCAATTTCAACCTATGTTCGCATTGGCTTTATGTAAGTCTGAAAAACAGCGGGCCACTTGTGCTTCCCTTCTTAGGGAAAAGTTTCTGTCTCTAGAACTCAAATTAGTCTAAAAGGCTAAAGCTACAAAGAAATGATCCCCCTTATGTGAGGTATGTTGGATACCATAGAAGGGTCTTTTCAGGAAAGACAGGGCTGCTGGACACTTTATGAAAATACATTCCAGGATGTCTGTGATAACAATTCATATTTATGTTATGAGTATCTGTTAATCATGCAATTTAATTTCCTGCTATACTGAGGACTGCAAATATGACCATTATTTTCTCTTTTAAAAAAACCCAACATAACCAGTCTGTATGAGGTCTGAGTCCTTCAAAACACAGGGACTTGCAGTAACTTCTTTAATATTTAATTCATCTAGGGAACAAGTGACTATTTTTCTACTTCAAAATATTTAATTTACTCTCAAGACTTTTTTCCACTGACATGTTTTTAAAACAGAAAATTCCTTTATTTTTTGAACAAAATGTCCATGTGAAACTTTCAGAGATGGAAAAAATGATCATATCATTACCATTACTTTTATATAGAGCTAGGAAAAATACGACATTTTCTTGGCTGCCCTCCTGGAATGGTCTTGTCGCTTTAATTCTCTGCTTGCAGAGTAAAAAACAAAATGAACATAAGCCTCCAAAACAGGAGGCCACACAACCACAACTCACTTTGAGCAAAGGATGCTGAAGGTGGCAGTCAGGCCACTGGCTTTGCACAGAGGCAGGCATCCTGTGTGCTGATGCTGCCACTGACCACCTTAGGGGTCCCTCTGTCACACTAAAGAGACACTCAAGTCTTCCAGCATGGATCTTGCCAAACTAGTAATTCATTTCAGTTTACCCAGGAGTAAAACTTGGAAAACCCAGCTTTGAGGAGAGTTGATTTTTTTCTTTGTCATTTTCTATGTTCATTTTTGATGGGGTTTTGGGGGTTTTGTTGGTTTGTTTAATTGGTTGGGTTTTTTGTTACACTGAATCACAGAATATATTGAGTTGGAAAGGACCCACGAGGATCATCGAGTCTAGCACTTAAACCTGTACAGGACCGTCCCGAAGAGTCACACCATGTGCCTGATATGCAAACACTTCTTGAACTCTGTCAGACTTGGTGCTGTGACTACTTCCCTCAGGAGCCTATTCTAGTGCACAACCACCCTCTGAGTGAAGAAACTTCTTCTAATATCTAGCCTAGACCTCCCCTGATGCAACTTCAGGCCCTTTTCTGTTTGATTTTAATCTTTAATCTAGATTAGGGATGTAGGCCTTTGTCTTTTTTTTTATTATTATTTTTCTTTTTCTAATATATAGGAGCCTTCAACCAAATTTTTTCTATTTGTCTGTTTTTATTTTGTTTTGGAAAATCTCTTTTTTGTGTGGATCATGTGTCTGCATACACAATGTAAATACATTAAAATATATGTATGTATATAATATATAGAGATATCATATACATATGAATATGTATATATTTGTTTATTAGATAAAACCTTGTGCATTGATGAAAGTTATTATATTCATACATAATATCAAGCAGTACCTACACAGATCTTCTAGTGCAATGCTTAGTCTGTTACAGTTAGTAGAACTTTTGCTATTGTTTTAATTGAGGGTAAGATTGAAGAATTTTATATTTGATCTGAAGAAATAAAACTTTAGATTAATAAGTAAGACTAAAATTTACAGAGAGGGAATTTGTTTATATTGAACTGAAACAGAATACCTCACACATTACTTGATACAATTCAAAATATAAGAACATGATGAGAAAATTTCCTCCTGTAAAGAATTGGCCAACTCCCAATATTCTGGGCCTTGTTTCACAACTTAGAGGAGGGTACCTTAGGAGAGGTTCAGATTGGACATCACGAAGAATTTCTTCAGAGAAAAGGTTGTTAAGCATTGGAATGGAGTGCCCAGGGCAGTGGAGGAGTCACTGTCTCCGGAGGTGTTCAAGAAAAGTCGTAACGTGACATTTAGTGCCATAGTCTTGTAGACAAGGTGATGATTGCTCAAAGGTAAGACTCAACAATCTCAGAGGTCCTTTCTCACCCAAATGATACTGTTATTAAGGATTGCTTTTAATTTTAGTATTAGTAATTATAACAGTAAAAGCAAAAAAGCAGAAAACATTTCAAAATGCAAAATTAAATGTTTAAGCATTGCTAATATGAAACATTTAGAAGATGAGAAAATGTAAGAGTTTCAGATAAAAGTTTTTCCTGAGTGCACCATAATTACCTCCAAACTCCCAGTGATGAAATTCAGATTGACTTGAGAGGAAAGTTAGATTCAAACTCTGTCCTTATGAAGGCATATTCATATTTAGCTGTTTACTGTACTGAATATTTATGCTCTATTGAGAAATAAGATAGCTGTCATGATTATTTTTAGTTCCATTTTTTGTATTGTTGACTTGGGCTTTTCATGTGGGCAGTTCATTTTGATTAGGAGTAATTTTATTCACATACATTATATGAGTAATTTCAGCTTATTTTTATCTTGACAAGCTAGAAGTGCTTCCGTATTTTACATGAAGTGTTAATATCTGAGGATCTGTCCCTTTGTTATCTATAGCTCAGCACTGGGTAAGAAATATCTGTCATCATCAAAGTAATGAAAATATATTTATTCTTACAAAATTCTGTCATTTTGAAGGTGATGGGACTGTTATTTTTACAGTTAAGCAAAAGCTACATTTTGTGCAACTAGTATTCAATATTCAATCTATTCAGAGAAGGAGCAAGATTAGCTAAGTTATAAAGTATTATAAATAAAGTTTTACTGTATAAGTAATAGCCCCTTCATATGGTAAAGTATGGAAAAAATGTATATTTTTCTGCTCACTATTGTTACATTGTTTGTTGCATAGTGTATTAAGAGACTAAAGTGGTAAAAGGAAACCGCACTACATGTTGAACACAGGCTCAGCTCTTAGTTTCCCAATTACCTCTCCTCTGGAATGTGTAGATGGAAGTCTGTGCCTCTTGACATTATTACATAATTTAACAGGTTCATTACTGAAAATTTTATATTATTTGAAAGTAGCTAAGTGCTTGCTTGACATAAGTAGTTAAAAATGTTACGCTGCAAGTTGAACTTTATTTGAACTATATGGCTGTGTTTAAGTCACAGATGGATCATAGTGAAACTTAGAGCTAACAATCTAGTAATAGAATAGACAAAGCTGTAGATTAAATACTGCTTAAAATTTAATGTCTAGAGTGAAAAGTGGATAGATTGTGGTGTATGAACTGTAATGACCATATTATAACATGGACTACAGGTCTGTTGGAAATGCACACTGAAACCAACCTAAGAGGATGTGAATATGACCATGTGTCAAACACTTGATAACAATACAGCAAACCAGTGAAGAGCAAGAAGACCGCAGCCCTTAACATTGCTATTAGTTCAGACTGTCACATGAGGGATGGGGAGTTTAAATTGTAAGAGTATAGTTACCCAGGAATATCTTTGTTGTGGGTCCCTCTTTTGAGACACCTTGCTCCAGCTACCAAATATCATAATTAATTAGTGCCAATAAATCTATCTGGTGGAGGTAAGACTCTAGTGTCAAAAACTTCTATAACAATCATAATGATGCATATGAGCAACTATGGACATACTGAGCATACTTGATTACCATTTTATCATATCCCACTTACATTTGCAGTGAGGTCCAAGAAATTCTAGTGTCATTGCTAGAAGAATATATATGTTTTGCCATCTGCAGACATCCTATAACAGCAATACTAGTATTTGAGATTTACACCATTTCTCCAACAATCTGGTTAGATTGTGCTAAAGTGTCAAGTAATTAGAAAAAAATAGTTTGATTTATTGCTGGCAGATGACTCAGGTCCTACATTTCAGACCTGCCTGTAGGCAATTAAAACCATCAGAATACAGTGGGATTCAGGTTATTTTCCAGCCTGCCCCAGATTCTCAGAAGTCCTTGGGTGTGATGCTGTCTTTGCCGAGTTGAATGTCAAACATCCTGTAAAATTTTACTTTTTAATATACATTATACATTTACTGTTATCCTCATAACACACTAAAACAAGAAAATCAAGGCAATATTTTACAATAAATTTCTCCTTATTTATTCATGAAGTAGATACACGAGCAGTAATATCCAGAAACAGACAGGTCAACCTGAGCCATTAAGACTTCTTCAGACAGAACAAAGTGTGGATGAAGCACCTAGTCTTTTTGATTTTATTAATATTTTGGAAAATGTCAACATTTCACAGATGGATCCATTGTGTAACTCCACAGTGAATCATTTCTTTAGTACTTTTTATTAAAAAAACATTTTTTCTCTGTACTGGGTTTGTCTGAGATGGAGTCCATTTCCCCATAGCAGCCTTCACATTGCTGTGCTTTGTATTGGTTGCTAGAACTGGCCTAAATTGACCAAAGAGCTATTCCATACCACATGATGTCAGCTCAGATATAAAAGCTCTGGAAAGGGGCAGGAAGGAGGGGCATTCCAATGTTTCCAATGGCTGCCTGCTAAGAAAACACTAAGTGTGCTGAAGCCCTGCTTCTTGGGTCGTGGCCAGACATTACCACTCATGGGAATGCAGAGAATAAAACTTGTTATTTTTTGCTTCATTTTTGCACATGCAAATTTGCTTTCACAAAATTGCAAAATAATTTTTGCCAAAAAATTGCAAATTTGCTTTTGCAAAATAAACTGCCCTATCCCAACCCACGAGTTGTTTTCTGTCTTATTCTCTTCCCCCTGTCTAGCTGGAAAGAGAGGGGAATAGAGCGACTGGGCAAGCACTTGGCATCCAGCTGAGGTCAATCCGTTACATTCTCTTAAGTAAGCTGATGTACTTCAAATTCTTGGAGGCAAGTTTGCTCAGAGCACTACTGCAAAAGGAAGAAAAAGTCAGCCAGTTGAAGAGCAGAAATAAAGTCTATCAAGCAAGCTAAAATAACATGATATTTTTGCCTTTCAAAATTAGAAATTATTGACCAAACCCATATTTTTCTTATCTAGAAATATTTTATGGGCCTTATCTGAGTGTGTATTCATGATCTATAAGGGAAATGTTTTTAACTGGAAGAAAAACCCAGAAAAATATGAATGGAATTAATTCTTTGGGAATGCATTTACATTTACAACATCCAGAAAGCGCTAGAAGAGCAAATTTATTAGCTGTTTTATTATTAGTAGCAGTCTAAGAAAATAAATGAATGCTAATCTGTATAGATCATAAGGGCAGAAAGCCCATCTTCATTAACATTCTCACTAAGGACTAAAAGGAACAGAAGAACAGATTTTGAAGCAACATGCCCAAAATCAAAATCTAACGATTTTGCTTGTACTTTAAAAAAATAGATAAGAAAACTTGTACTTTTGTACAGTTTTAGAGGCTTGCTTTCTTCTTTGAAAAACTCTTCTAAGAAACAAATATTTCTCCCCTTAACTAAAACAATCCCCTCTTGCTGATTAATATTATGACATCAGAAAACAGAAGGCTGTTCTTCTAAATACTAGAAGTCAGAGCATAAAGGTACAGAGCCTTAGTTGGTAGAAAAAAATCAAAATTGAAAACCAAGTTACAGTCCATTTCAGACATATTGTAGTTTAGAAGTTCTGGAAAACTCCACATGTACTCTTTGCAAGGCATGAGTGTGTATAGAATCACTAGATTATATTTTTCCAAACAATAAATAAAGCCAGATATTATTTAGGAGGTTGTTCTGAAAATTTATAAAATGTTATATGTCACCTAGTAATTAACTGCCTATTGTAGTGGTTTGACCCTGGCTGAGCACCGAGGACCTGCTAAAGCCACTCTCTCACTCTCTCCCTGCAAACGGACAGGGGAGAGAAAAAAAAAACAGAGGGTTTCATGACTTTGAGATAAGGAACATAAGAAACCCTATTACCAATCATGGTCACAGACAAAATAGACTCCAAGTGGGGATATTAAGAATTTCTTACTATCAAGATCAGAGCTTAAGAGTGAGAAGTACGATAAATCTTACAGACACCTTTCCCCCCCGCCCCTTTCTAAGACCAACCTCCTCTCCTCAGCATCCCGGGAAGATGGGAGTAGGGGTGACAGAAGTTGTTTCTGCCATGGCTTAGAGAGAGAGAGAGAGAGAGAGAGAGAGAGAGAGGATCCTTTCCCTGCTTCCCATGGGGTCTCTCCCATAGGAAACAGTCCTTCACAGACTGCTCCAGCGTGAGTCCATCCCACAGGCAACAGTTCTTCAGATACTGCTGCCAGCCGCACGGGTCAGTTTTCCACGGGGTGCAGTCCTTCAGGCACAGGCCATTCCAGTATGAGTCTCCCACAGGCCACAAGTCCTACCAGGAGGAGTCCTGCTCCAGTGTGGGCTCCTCTCGCCACAGGCTGCAGGCCTCTGCCAAGACACTACTCCAACATGGGCCTCCCATGGGGTCACAGCTTCCTTCAAGCATCCACCCACTCCAGCGTGGGTCTCCTCCACAGCCTACAGGTGGATCTCTGCACCCCTGTGGTCCTCCATGGGCTGCAGGGGCACAGCTGCTCCACCATGGTCTTCACCACAGGCGGCAGAGGAACCTCATCTCCAGTGCCTGGAGCACCTCTGTGGTGGTTTGAGATTTGTATTTATTTCTTTATCCTCCTGATGTATAAATCTACCTTTTATGGACTGTTCTGTTATCCCCATTCCCCAATTCCAAGTTGGTTCCTCCCTAAAGGTTGTATCCTCCCCTTCTCTGTACCCCACCTTCCCCTCCTCCCCTAGCTATCCCATATATGTAAAGAACTCCCCAGAATTTTCCCTTATATGTTAGGAACCTTCTAGAATCTCCCCTTGTATGTAACCTTGCCCCTCCTACCCTTAATACTGCCACCTGCTACTCGGTCACTCATTGGGTTGAGTAACAGGCCCCTGGTTTCCCTATGATATCATCCCTCACCCCATTGGCCTTTTCCCTACTCCTCCCCTTGGTCCCTCCTCCCTTTATAACCCCAAACACAGTCCGTTTCCAAGGTCTTTGTGGATTGCCCTGATTCAGTGTTGCAATGCTCTGGGAGCACGCCGGCTCTCAGGGTGTAATAAACTCTGGATGCTGTAATCCTAAAGACTGCCTGCTGCCTCTTCTATCTGCTACAGCGGGCAGGCTCAGGAGAAGGACTGGTGAGGGTTGTCACAGTCACTGCCTCGAGAGGATTAACAGGGGCTGGTGCTGCCTTCGCCACCCTTAGGTGTTGTGGGTGTGCTCCCTGCAATAGGGGGGCCTTCCACCCTTGAACACCCCTCACCTACCGCAGTCGTCGTGGCACACCTCCTCCCCCTCCTTCTGCACTGACCTTGGTGTCTGCATTGTTGTTGTTCACATGTTCTCACTCTGCTCTTCTCTGACGGCCATCTTAATCTACCTTTAACTTTTTTCTTTCCTTCTTAAATATGTTATCACAGAGGTGTTACTATCACTTCTGATTGGCCTGGTCCTGGCCAGCAGTGAGTCCAGCCTGGAGTCAGCTGGCATTGCCTCTGCTGGAAATGGGGAAAGCTGGAAGAAGCCTTCCCCGTAGGCCCCTCCACTACCAAAAACCTGGCTACTGAAACCCAACACACCTATATAGCATTCAAATATATTTTCAGAACCACAGAATGGTTGATTTTGGAAGGAGCCTCTGGGTGGGGTCTGGTTCAATCCCCTGTTCAAGAAGGGTCACCTAGGGCAGGTTAAGAAGGTCTGTCTTCAGATGGCTCTTGAATATCTCCAATGAGACTCCACAACCTCCTTGGCCAACCTGTGCCAGTTCTTGGCTATTCTCACAATGAAGAAGTGTTTTCTGATGTTCATATTTAATTTCCTGTGTTTCACTTGGAGACCACTGCCTCTGTCACTGAGTACCACTGTCTCTTTTGCATCCTCCCTCCAAGGACCCACTGATGAGAGCCTCCTTTGCGCCTTATTTTCTCTAAGATGAACAGTCCCAACTGTCTCAGCCTTTTTTCACAGTAGAAATGTTCCAGACTTCATAATCTTTGTGGTCCTTCTCTAGGCTGTCTCCTGTGTCTTTCTTTTATCTGAGGATCCAGGGACACAGGATTTCAGGTTTGGCCTAACCAGTGCAAATTCAAGAGTAAGGATCACCTCCCTTGACCTGTTGAAAATTAGTTGCTCAACTTCATGTCCACCAGCATCCCCAGGTCCTTTACAGCCTTTTCAGCTGTGTAGCCACCACAATATACTGGTACCCGAGATTGTTGCCCAGGTGCAGAACTTTGCAATTCCCTTTATTGAACTTCGTGGTGCTCCCATCAACCCAATTCTCCAGTCTGTATTTCTTTTTTTGGTGCACATATTTTTTTATATATTGGCATAAAAAATAAATTTAAAAAATTTGATCCAGCCTTCTTATTTCAAGTTATTCAAAAGTTAGTGTACATGGTTCCTTTTTTATGTAGTACATAGAAAAAATGAAGTGAAAGTATGTTCAAAACATCTTTTTGAATCTTTAAAGTGTAAAATTAAAAACTAACATTTGTTATTGTTTCAAGATATTCACAGTGAATATTTTGACAGTGATATATTTAATTGTACATATTTTAAGAAAACAACATGGCTACAGTATGGGGGGTCTTAAAATGGATTGTGCATAGAAGTGCCTCTATTCCAGCTCCTATGATCCTTACTGCCACAGCAGAACTTTCAATATATTATGCTAAGGTCTGGGAAAGCTACCCCAATGATAACAAAGCTAAAACACATGACAAAAAAATAAAATATTGTACCATTGAGTGCTGCCTGCTCCTTTTTTTGAGAAACAGATTTTAAATTATTTATAATACTTAATAAGATATTAATAAATGCAAGGTGGTATACTTTATACAAGTGATGAAGCCATAATCATATGAAGTCTCTTCCTAGCACCATGCAATTAAATTATTATTGAGAATGATATCTTGTAGTCCAGGTTTTGTGCAAGAACTGTGCTTAAAGGTAAGTAAAAAGAGAAGAAGACAAAAAGAAAAGCTGCTAAAAATTTAATTTTCAAATGCTTAGTAGATCAAACATTCTTTACTACTTTATAGGCTAAATAAAAGTTCTAAGAAAACATAATTTGTACAAATCTGGATCAGGTATCTTAAAAACATATATTTAAAACTTTGTTTTAATATAAATTACATATCATATGTTTGAGCAGTTTCAGTTAGGAAGCTTTTTCTTTAATAATGTTGATGTAATTCTAAACTTTTCTAACTTTAATAAAATATTTGAGCTTATCTTAAAAACATGGTGGCTGATAACACTGTAGTTCAGGCTCTAAAGGACAGTTACCTCTCAAAGTCACTTACTTTAATGAAGGTTGGTAATTTTTTAATATACTCATTCTTCTGTGAGCCACTTTTGTAGCTGAAATAATTTATTCAGCTAGAAAAGATCCACTTATGTTCACAAACACACAGTTTAGAGACATTTACCTTGAAAGCAGTAACATAGTTTCCAATTCTTTAGATCTTCCCTCTGAAAACAGGTACCTCCTGTCCTTAATTGTCTGCAGGTTTTAAGTACATATCCACCCAAGATTTATAATGGTGAGAACTCTCAGAATACAAAATATTATAGACAGTTTCAGATGTGTACAAAACACAATAAACTTAATAAACCAAATAAAACTGAGTTGAAAACCTTTAAACTTGCTTCAATCTTTATGCTTTAGCAGTTGAACCCATTATTAAATCAGAATTTATGTGACTGAGAAATAAACAGTGAATTACAAAACTCTGAGCCTTAATACTTGGCAGATTTTTTTTTAAAAGATACATATGTAGAAAAAATGGAGGGCAAGAAAGAAAAAAAAAAACAGAAAGGAAAACTATAGAGAACTCATAGGCTATGGAATAGGAGTACTTGTTTCATTTAGATGTGTCAAAGTCTAGGTATGAGAGTTTAGAATAATTGCTAAAGTTATGGTGGAAATAGAATAAGGACAAGACAGGTACTGTGTCAAGCTGAACTTGGGAGCCATGAAAAATGGGGTTTGCAGTATTTAGTTGAGACATGGCTTAAAGATATATAAATGGCCTAAAGAGTACAAATATTAATGTGTGTGATCAACCATCCCTGGGTTACAGTCATTCATCCCAGCTGCAGCCATAGGTTTTTGGTCTGTATAGGACTCATGCACTATTGACATCAGAAGATGATTAAGACAAATGTCTCAAAATCTAGCACTAACTTCTTGTCCCCAGTTTTTTATTGAAATAGAAAATGTTAAATATGAGGTGGAAAAAAATAATTTTGAGAAATAAATTATGTGAGTGGAAAGCAGAATTAAGGAAATGTGTTCCAGCATAAAGTCAATGCCAATGAAACTAACTCTTGACTTCTTAAGAATATTTGATCCTTTTTCTATTCCATGAAGCTAAGGGCTTTTCCTTCTCTTATGCACCAAGATGAATACCTTTGGAGTTTTGAAGTTTCTTCTTATTTTCAATTAATTTTTTTGTATTTCACTTTAGCAGAAGAAAACAAATACTATGTTTCATAACCTATGTACAAAACGATGGTTGCATTTATTTGATCTTCCAGTCAGATGCTTTAGATCCCTCATCATTTTACTTCATCTGTAAAGATAAATGACATGTTTAGAAATCAAGTTGCAGATGTGTTTATGTGAATGCCACATTTTTCTTGGAAGAATATCAGTCATTGAGGTAAAGTGAAGATGAAAAATTCTGCAGTGCACTATGTATGCTTCCATGAGAACTTACAGAAAATGTCATATAATGTCTTTTCTAGTGTAGTTAGAAAATGAATCCATAATAAAAAATCAGCATTCCATTTTCAGCACAGAGCATATGAGTCAACACAATATTATTCTAAAATCTAAGCAAAATTTAACTGTCAGGAAATTATATAAAAATAACACTCTCTGTACTGGTAAGTAGAATAAATGTATTTCCTTAATGAATGGAAAATTCATTATCTTAATGTTTTATCCTTAACAATATACTTTAAATACTTCATGAATTAACTGTTTCTAATGCAGAGATTGTATTCTAAATTTCAGCTGCATAGGATTGTTGAGCAGCCACGTTTCTGTTCAGATCCAAAAACTAAGATAGGCATTAGGGAAGAAAACAGTTTCAACTTGTAATCAGTTTGCTACTGGCTTATTTAAGTCATCACGAAGTGGCCAGGCTATGGTTACCAGTGACTTCTTGGCCTACAGCAAATGCATAGTACCATATATTTAGTTTAATTGTATTTCCTTCAAAAACTAGAAATGCAACTCTTTCACAGAAGGATAAATTTTGTGGGGAAAAAAGCTATGAAAGCCCCCGGAGTTAAGAGTATCACATATAATCCTGTCAAAAAATACCACCATTAGTTTTAAGAAACAAAAACTTGAAATGGAGAAAAAAACCAGAGGTTAATGGGAAAGATTTCTTTGCTTATGATGAAAACTGAACCCTGATTAAAATAAATAAATAAAAAGTAAATAAAGAAATTGGCTTATTCTGTAATGGAACTTACATGAGAATCATTACAGATGTTTGTGTGCCATTCCTAAGCTGAGAAAAAGCCATAGACTAACTGAGAGTCCTAGGTAAAATGTTTGTTTCCATTAGATCTTTTCCCCTCAATTTATCTGTAAAGCCTAACAAACTTTAAACATTTTAAGTTGACTTACTTTCAGCCACAGAAGATTTGCATAAAGAGCATTGTTGGAAAGACTGTGTAACAGAATAGATATGTATACTTAGAGCTGTGATCTTCAGTTCAAACTGGCTAAATAAGTGATTGTTTTTCCTGCACAGCAATTTTGCTTCTTGAATGGTGACACTCCTGTTTTTATATAATATTGTATAACAGCTGTCATACATTCCTGTAGTGGTTTGATATTGGCTGGATGCCAGGTACCCACTAAAGCCGCTCTCTCACTATTCCTTGTAAACAGGCAGTAGAGAGAAAATATAACAAAGCGTTTCATGGGTTGAGATAAGGACCACAAGAGATCCCTTACTGATCACCATCACAGGCAAAACAGACTCAAAGTGGGGATATTAATTGAATTTATTACTAACAGGATCAGAGCTTAAGAATGAGAAGTAAAATAAATATTAAAGATATCTTCCTCCTCCCCTTCTGCCAAGTTCTACTTCCTCCTCCCTCAGCGTTGCAGGGAGATGGAGAATGTGGGTTAATGGTCAGTTGTTGTTTCTACCACTGCTCAGAGAGAGGAGTCCTTCCCCTGCTTCACATGATGTATCTCCCATGGGAGGCAGTTCTTCATGAACTTCTCCAGCATGAGTTCTTCCCACAGGAGACAGTCCTTCACAAACTGCTCCAGTATGATACCATCCCATGGGCAACAGTTCTTCACACACTGGTGCCACGTGGATCACACTTTCACAAGGTGCAGTCCCTCAGGCACAGGCTGCTCCAGCATGGTCACTCAAAAGCCACAAGTCCTCTCAGGAGGAATCCTGCTCCAGTGTGGGCTCCTCTCCCCGTGGATCAGCAGGTCCCTGCCAAGACAGCGCTCCAACATGGGCCTCCCATGGGGTCACAGCTTCCTTCAAGCATCCACCTGCTCTGTGCTCCTGCTTGGTCTGCTGGTGTACATCTGCAGGCCTCTGGTCCTCCATGGGCTGCAGGGGCACAGCTGCTCCATCATGGTCTGTACCACGGGCTGCAGGGGAACCTCAGCTCCAGTGCCTGGAGCACCTCCTCCCCCTCCTTCTGCACTGATCTTGGTGTCTGCATTGTTGTTGTTCACATGTTCTCGCTCTGCTCTTCTCTGACAGCCATCTTCATCTACCTTTACACTTTTTTCTTTTCTTCTTAAATAAGTTATCACAGAGGTGTTACTATTACTCCTGACTGGCTCAGCCTTGACCAGCGGCAGGTTCTGCCTGGAGCCAGCTAGCGTTGGCTCTGCTGGACATGGGGGAAGCTTCTGGCAGCTTCTCAAAGAAGTCTCCCTTATAGCCCTATGGCCGCTACCAAAACCTGGCCACAGAAATCCAATACATTGTCAAAATGCATACTGACACACACTAGGAGGTCAGATCAAGATGGGCACCATTTAAGTAAGGAAACACCAACAGATAAACAGCAAGCATATCTATTTTCTTATTGTAACTTTATAAATTGCAACTTTTTACAGCCCTGTACTTCACAGCATAATATAATAATCTGCAACAACTGTACATATCCTTACAGGATTTTCACACTTTGATTTCAAGTCCTCTAAAATCTATAAAAATATTTCTTTATGTCTTTAAAATGCTTCAAAATATCATTCTATACTGGCTATTTTTCAGAGAAAATTAAATTAAACTGCACAGAATAACGAGGAAGTGCAGTAAGAAATATAATACATATTATAAAATACTGAAAGCAATTTGAAAGACTTTAATTCCATGAAGGTTTGGCTTTGTACTTTGGAAATATGTCAGTGTGAAATATTACATTGCTATCTTACGTTTCCTTTGCTTTTTTCCTATGCTCCTTTTGTCTATGACAGCAGGATAAAATTGACAAAAAACAGATTTTCATGGGGTTTTATTTTGTTTTGTATTTTGGCATGTAAGAGATATATTTTTACCTTCCTAGTGTCTCTCTTATTTTATGAATCTATCTGAGATATATGCTTAAAATAATCAAACTCACTTTAGTACAGATATTAAAAGTGGCTTGATTTTTTCAGACTGATGAACTTATGCCAGGCTTACATAAATATCTTATTCTATAGGCCTGTGAGTGGAAGTTAACTTTTTTTTTATGCACTCTGTATTTTAAGTAACTAGTGTGAACAATTTTATCATTAAGATAGTGCAGTACAATGTGTAGCAATTAAGATCTTTAGAGTAAGAATATTAATTATAATGATAATACAAAAAATATAAATACAAAAATATTTCTGAAGACAAGGAAAATATTCTATATGTTTGTGGTGTGTAAGACCTATTATTATGTCATTTGAGGTAAGAGGACATGAATTATTTTAAAAGTTAAATGTATTTTTATCCTGGTTTAAGTACATTATTCTAGAACAAACAAAACCTACTCAAGAAATACTGCTACGTAGTTTTTAACACTTCTTATTTTGTTCAAAAGATTTCCTTTTATGTTATTTTTATCAAATATAGGATTAAGATGACAGTTATAATTACTGAGGTTTGTTTGTTTGGGGGTTGACAGGATTTTTTTCATCCTGAATCCCTACAGAACCTTGTGATTCACACTATGATTTGAATGTCATGAATAGACACCAAAGTCTACTTTCAGGGCATTAGTATTTAACAGGCAATAATAAGAGAGCTACTACTATCACTACTACTGCTACCACCACCAGTTCTAACGGTCCTAATATCAACACTATCATACTGCATAGCACAGAAAATATGACTTCTGCTCTTAACAAGGGAAATCCTTTTGTCAACCCAAGGGAAGGATGACGTTGTGGTTAAAAGAGTATGAAAATGAGGGCACATGGACTCCAGATGGAAAAAAAAGGAGAAAGAAATCATGACCATGGGCAGACCACTCCTCCCTTGGGGTGAAGTCTGGGGCTGCTGAGGGCTCTAGCTACTCTGCCCTCACCACCCTCTTGGTCTGGAGCTTGCCAGGGACAGCTCAAGCTTCAGGGACTGTAGCCTTCCCCCTGGCCTGCCTCGCTCCTTCTTCAGCCCAGGCATTGCTTCGGCCTCGGGCACCGGTAGGAAGAGGCTTCTTCAGGGTTTGCAGAGGGGTGAGTGTGCCCCTGCACTCCCCGGGGGATAGGCTGAGGGAAACGAAGGACAAGGAAATGCTGGCGGCTCTTCATGGTTATATATAATATAAGTTTATTCACTCCAGAAGCAATGGGCCTTGTGGAGGGTCCAAGCTTATCAGAGATAACCAGGGAAGAGCCCTTCCCATTTCCGGCCTATGGTTCTTATAGGGGGCTCCAGCCAATGGGAAGGGAGGAGAAGGGAGGGGACAAACCATCTGGGGTGAGAGGTAGGGATATAACAGAACATACCAAGTAACAGAACAATAATATACAGTGAGAAATACATGCTAATTACACATCACCACAAGGGACTAAGGCTGACTGAGGCCTACGTTGGGGAGAGGGTCGGGCACCAGTAAGGCTGTGTGGGTTTTTTGTATAAAATATGAACTGTACAGTTCTTGAAGCTTGTCTGTTTTACTGCACAATTTGGACTAGTCAACTACTAAAATATTAATAGGGCTAGCCATAATTCCTTACTTCTCTTTGTTTAGCACATTCACTTTTTTGCAAATTACAAGTTTTTGAGTGTTATAATGGTGTTCCCAAAGCTGAAAGTAAAGCAGGGATAATAAAAATCGCTCAGACACCAGCAAAGTGTTAAAGCAAGCTGAAACCTGCTCAGGACATGGCACATCCTGAGTATCTGCACTAATGCAGGGCCTTTTGACTTCTCCTAGCAATAACAAAAATCAGAACAGCTGAACTAGAGAAAAAACAAAAGATAGTCCCTGCCTCAAAGACTTTATTTTCTAAGAAAAGAAGAAATTGCAGATAAACAAATGGGAGACAAGCACATAAAAAGTCAAACTCTCCCATTCAGCACAGTAGTAACAGGTCCCAGTGAACCAACTATCTAACTGTTGTCTCCTTGGTTTTTGCTTGGGTTTGGTTCGTTTTGTTCTCTGTGTGGACTCGGATATGGGTCACAACAAACATATATTTTGAAATGAGATATGACAAAGAGCTCTGAGTGAGTCCTCATTCAGCCACAGGGGAGAAAGCAACATCATGCTTCCTTGAAAATTTAACAAGTAGATGTGGGAGGCTGGCATCACTAAAAGACTGGGGACAAGAGGTGACACCTTCCAGGTAAATGTATTTAAAAAGTGTATGTTTATGAGGGAAAGATAAGTATTGAAGGACTTCGAGAGAGAATAAAAGCTATTTGTTGAATGTGTCAGTAAATGGTGAATGAAGAGAGGAAGGTGGCACTATCAAGACAGGGGCTATGTTTATAACAGAAGTTTGATTAAATAACAACAGACTCAACTTGCATTTTTCAAGGGATGGAATAAAATAAGAAACAAAGACTGATGCTTAATGATGCCCATCCATATTAATGCTTTATCAAAGATCATGTACTGTAGAGCCTTCTTTTCTTCCTATTTCATGGAGAAACAAATACCAGAGAGAGTTACATAAACCTAAATAACCTGTGTAGAAAAATTGACAAAATGGTTCAAATGGAATAGTTGGTTAGGAGTCTTGCTGACAGACTTTCCCATAGTGAAGAGAAGAGAAGCACTCTTGAGAGAAAACATGGCATCTCTTGTTTAGTTATGTCAGAACAGACGTGATGCCAAAACATCTACTCAGAGATATCAGAAAAGCAGGACAGATTCCAGTTCAGAAAAACTGGATTTTCAGAAAGCAATTCTGAAATAGAGATAAAACACAAATGTGTGTTTGATGCTGATGTTAGTCGTACTAAGCTGTGAAGAAGAGAAAGAATGAAATGGTTGGCGTTTTGGGAGAGGCTTTGCTTGTTTGTTTGGTTTGGGGGGAGGGAGTGTTTTCTTGTTTTTTTGAAAGAGATAATGGAATTAGCAATAAAAAAAGGAAACTGGGAGAAAAAAATGCTTACATGAAGGCTTTGCAAGATTTTTAATTCCTTATATGTCTATTAGAATAGCACTCTGAAAAATGAGATGCCTGAGTTCAGGTCCTTAGAGAATCTGAACTATTTCTAGCTCCAGACTGTGGAAGAGAGCTCTCACCCTATGCATATTGATGCCCTCATCTGTACAATGCTTAAGGAAGGAGTACATTTCTGTTTATTGTTAAAGTTAGGTCACAGTATCAAGAACTGCAAATTCCTTTTTCTTAGTTCATCCTCTATTGTGTCAAACTGATGTACCCTGAAGACCAAACTTTGAATCTCCAGTCAAAAGATTAAAAATGTACATTAAATTCAAAATGTACATGAAATGTACAATGTATATGACACATTTTTTCCCTTAGTATGCTATCATTTGGTACTATAGACCATACGTATGATGTCTCACTTTTCCATGTTGAATGACAGAAATATTTTTCTCACCTTTAACTTCAAAGAAAAGGAAGTATGTCCATATTATATTAATAAGTAAAAAAGTGAAATAATGTCTGGATAAGCCACATAAGCTATTTGAATATAGAGAATATAGAATATATGGAATAACTATTTACTATAGCATACAAATAATATTTGTACTTGTTTACTGTATTATTCCACTCAAAGTTACTGCCCGAAACTTACTTTGAATAATGTCAAGAATAGTCAGCATTTTTGTCTCTAATTTCCCTTTGCCTGGTATATTATGATTATTTTTCATCAGTACCTATTACTTTCAGTTCTACATGCAATATGAAACTATTTCTCAGCATGTATTTGTATTTGTGAGAATATTAACATATAAGTCTGGCTGGATTATTCACTGCAAACTACTTTCCTGACCAGTGATTCTGACTCTATTAATACAGTTGTTACAAAGAGATTTTGCCAAATTGTTCTTTTGGAAAGGGTGCCAGCTGGTAGGTAGTTTAAGAATTATTCCTTTTGCTCTTTTTCTTAATAAATGTAAAACAAAGCACATTAAACCAATGTAGAGAAATCAGATTTTTTTTTCATTGATATCACTGTAATTTGGAATAGCCTACATCCTCATTAGTCTCGTTTACCAAATACTTTCACCTGTTGAATTTTCCTTCAGATCTTTTCTAAAAGATCCTGTTCCAATGGAAAAAAAAAATCAACTAGCTCCAGTACCTATAACACCATTGTTATTAAATTGTTTTATTGGACAGAATATTCTTTTCTTTTCTACCAATACTTCATTGTATAGCAGGAGCTGCTGCTATTATGTGAATATTTAAAGGTGAGATTTAGGGAATCGTCCTAATGAAATGTTACAATTCAATTACAAAATCATCAGACACATTGGCCACACAACAATGGCTACACTGCCAGATACAATATTTTTATGAAATGTTTCACTTATTTCTCATTAAATAAATTGATTTATGGGGTTTTCTGGCTTTTAGTTTTGTGGTTTTAAATTATCAGGTGATTATTATAACTGCCCGGGAAAACAAATTACTGATAAAATAATTTTTTTTCATATATATGTTTCTTTATACAGTCCTATGTTTGAAAGAAAAACAATTTATTTCTGTTCCTTGTAGTGATCAGTAAATTCCCTAAAGCATCAGATGTCATTATCTGCATCTGAAAACATTTATCAATATAGAAAATGTAGCTTTACACTGGATGCTTATGATTTCAAGAGTAACCCTTAAATTTGTATGCATAACTTCATGGATACTTCAGTATGATTTGAAAAGATCAAATAAATTCTCACTGAATATTATATCTGAGCATTGCTCCAGTAAGCCTACTGATTCCTACATTTATTCCCACATTAAGAACCATGTGTCGACAGCTCAAGCTCATTGCAGAGACCATCTTCTTCCTTGTAGTTTTGAACTCTGGTATCCTTACAGCACACCTGTCTGTTTTCAAGTTGAAAGGAAGAAGTTAACTGGAGTTTGTAAAATGGCTTCCAATTTTGGAGAATAAAAATTAGGAAAGGGTGCGATGGTTTGACCTTGGATGGATGCCAGGTGGCCATCAAGCAACTCTAGCATTCCTCCATCAGCACGACAGGGGGAGAAAGTACAATGAAAAGCCAGTTCATTAAGTTAAGAACAAGGAGATCACTTACCAGATACTATCACAGGCAAAACAGATTTAGATAAATTAATCTAATTTATTGCCAAAATAAGTGGCTCAAACCTGACACTGTTTAAGAAGCATTGAGAAAATGCCCTTAATAATATGTTTTAAATTTTGGTCAGCCAGGAGTTGGTCAGGCAGTTGAACTAGATGATCTCTGTATGTCCCTTACAACTGAAATTTTCTATTCTATTCTATTCTATTCTATTCTATTCTATTCTATTCTATTCTATTCTATTCTATTCTATTCTATTCTATTCTATTCCATTCTTCTACAGAGGAAGATAATAAGAACAAATCTGAAAACACCTTTTTCCAAGGCTTAAGTTTCATCCTCTCTCTTCTACCTTTTCTCCACTCAAGCCACGCAGGGGAATGGCGAATGGGAGTTGCAGTAAGTTCATAATGTTTTGTCTTTACTACTGCTCCTCCTCACACTATTTCCCTGCTCCAACATGGAATACCTTCCATGGGATAATACCCTTCATGAACTTCGAAGTGAATCCTTCCCATGGGCTGCAGTTCTTCACGATCTGCTCTAGTGTGGATTTTACTCATAGTGTAGTCCTTTATGAACAGCCTGCTTCTGTATGGATCCCACATGGGGTCACATGTCCTGCTAAGACTATGCTCCTGTGTGGGTTCTTCACAGCCTGCATTCTTATAAAAGAGTTTTACAAAAAGACAGGGCAAGTGCAATTATTTGAAGTTGGAACATTTCAGTTATAAAGAGTTTACCTACTTCCTAGCAATAGTAGGATACTAAAGAAAATGGTGCAGATGGCCCCTCACATTGTATGCTATTAGATTCATTTGTAAAGAAATTTTGACTGTAACTGTAAACAAATGGTACCTCAAAATCAGTATACTATGTACTTTCTGATGCTGTACCAGTTTCTTCAAAGTGTAAAGTGCAGTTTCTATTAGTTATCTGGCCGGTCATTCTTACAAACAAAATAGAGAAAAAAAAAAAAAAACAAACAGAAAAACAAAACAAAACAAACAAACAAACAAAAACACAAAAAACAAATAAAAAACCAAACAACCCCCCCCAAACCAAAACAAACCCAAAACACCCACAAAAAAAAACACCAACCAACCAACCAACCAACCAACCAACCAACCAACCACAACAACAAAAAAAATTAAAAAAAAAAAAAATTACTTCTCTAAAAACTCAGAAAATGGAATATCTGTACATTTTATTCTTTCAGATTTAGTTATAAATGACCATTTGATTTAAAAGTTATTTGGAAGATCATAAAGATGCATTGATAGGTTGAACCACTAGAATTCAACAATTAACAAGGTAGCTTGTTATTTGCAGTTTGGGACTGTTCCAGTACAGAAAAGACATTGACATATTGGAGAAACTTCAGCAGAAGCCAGCAGGACAGTTGGAGGCTGGAGCACTTGCTCTTTGAGGAGATGCTCATAGAGCAGGTCTTGCTCATACTGGAAAAGGCACAGCTTCTGTAGGGAATTATAAACCTGTCTTACAATACAAGACAGTGCCAAATGCTTTCAAAGGTGTCTAGCAACTAGGTGAGAAAGAAGAGGCACAAGTTTCAAAACTGGAAAGTTATAGTATGTAAGTGGATTTTTTTTTCACTCTAACAGTAATCGGACACTGTGGTAACTTGCTGGTAGAGGCTCTGGAATTCAATTGTCCAACACTGAACTGGACAAGACCTTGGACACCTTGCTCTGGATTGGCCTCACTTCCAGGGAATGGCTGAACTACACAACTTCTAAGGGTCTCTTCCTGCCGAAGTTACTCTATTTTTGACATAATCCTTTTGTCATCAGGAAGTAGCTTAAAAAGTACAGTTAAATATATTTTTCCTTATTAATTTAGTTTTGCTGTCTCTAAGTCTGCATTACTTAGAGTGCATTACTTAACACCCACAGAAGCATTTTCAAGTACCAGTGCTGGCACTACAGTTATGAAGACAGTTGTAACTGCTTTTGTATCTGTTATAGCATCTGTGGATTTACAGAACATCTAGAAAAATACGTTATCTCTGTTGCTATGTAGGAAGATATGTGAGCTAAGATATAATGATATTCCTTTGAAAACCAGACCTAATTTATTAGGAAGAAAAGTACCCGTTTTTCAGCATCTTTTTCATTCTGAAGTACTTTTCTCCACCATATAGTTCAACAGACATGCAACTAAAAATGTGCAGGAAAGGAAAACTAAATCATAGAAAACCTTGACCTGTATTCTTGGAGGAATTTTAATATTCTTAATGTTTTAAGTGCTCCTCATCTAGAGACAATATTCTTTCTTAAGTAACACCTGGTACAAAGTTCAATTTAATGATATAAATTTTCATTGGTATATTTATATTTGAACTTTGTATTTGAAAATGAATTTATAATTATTTTTTCAAAAAATCCCCATGTCACACATTTTACTATCATATGTTACATTTGTGCTCTCTCTTGAAGGAAAACAACAAACCTGCAAAAATTATGATTAATTTTATTTTCTCTTAAAAAAATTTCTTTAGCACTTATTTTCTTCCCTTTTTTTCTGCGCTGTTGAGGAAGCTTCTTTTTTTTCCAGTGCATTGTAGTGCAGTGATTTTAGATGCCTAAAATCAGAGGGGGAGACAAAAACTGCAAAAAACAAATTAATAATGGTGAAAAGAAGAATAGTACTTTAATGAGAGTTTTCAGGGTCCAAGAGTGAAGACCAGAGAGAGAAAGAACTAGAGAGAATGAGAGCCAGGGAGCCCCAAATCACATGATCCCTGAGCAGCTCTATACACCCTGCTAATCATGCGGAATTCTCCACTGACTAATGAGAACTTAGATAAATAGCTTTTTGTGTAAATTTCTTATTATGCAAAATGGATCCCATCGGTGAGTTTTTACTTAGTAAATGCCTTTGTGATGGCATAAGTTCCTATGTTGTTACCAGTGTAAAAGAGAGAAAAAAAAAAAAAAAAAAGAAAGAGAAAAAGAAAAAAATTTTGAGAAATTTGTCATAGTTGAATGTAACAGAGTCAAACAATCTTTTGCATTAGTCGTGCCTATGTCCATTTATTATATTCATCTAGTCATGATTTTATGAATAGATTAAGTTCTACTACAGCCCTATTTCTCTCTTTACATTTATGGTTAGAGAGACTTTTTAATTACATCTTTTTCAAGTCTTCCATGATAAGTCTTCATCTAAATTTTTATCTTAGAATTTGGAAAAGAAATGGTTATCTACTTTACAGTGTACTCTAAAACTTTTGTAACTATACTCTTCTCTACTTAGTTCTTTTTTATCTTCAGCATTTGATTTCAGGTATATCCATAGCCAATGAGCAGATTTTTTGAGTTGGTAGCAGTCATTAATCTTGTTCACCTTAACCCTACTGTCACTAAAAGGGGAAGGTTTGAACCAACCCTTGAAAAGGGGAGAATTTCTCTACCCTTTTATGTTTTATTTGTTTGACTGCCAGAGCTCCAGGTATCCAAAACCCTTCTATTGGCTTGACCAGTCTGACAGCATTTCTTATATGAGAAACTTTCACATGCCAGATTCGCTGCTCAGAGGGTCTTTCAACATCCTTTTTAATGTGAGCTTACACTAGCAGACAGGGAGATCTCTCAGCAGATCTGCCCAAAGTGTTATTTTGCCATTGATGAAACTGTCCGAACCTTTCTATAAGGGTTTTACTCTAAACAGTTACAAGATAACACTTTTTACTAAGATACATTGTGACAAAATAGAGGGTTCTTTAATAAGCGGGGATAAAACCTAATTACAAAAGACACATTTTAAAACTGCACAAGATAAAACACACACACAAGTTCTAAAGCAAACAGTCTATTAAGAATATTATGAAGA
>WEIV01014071.1:2970-34534 GCA_013390005.1 Calyptomena viridis
TTTTGAACTGTGCAGTTGACTTGCACAATGCTCTAATAGATATGCATGTTACATGAAATCGTGTGTTATATTTTACATGGGCCTACATAACATGAGTGTGATCTTCTTGATGGTTAAGCTAACTCAGAGAAAGGAAACCGATACACACACTTGTATTTTTCAGTTCTTCTCTGACTTTACTTTGTCTCTTGGATAGCATTAAAGTCCCTTAAGGTCTAGGACATGGATTTGGGAATATCCTTGCAGCTGTGTTTGGGGAAGATGATTGTGAAATTATAATTTTACTGTGTTGTTTTAAATGGCAAGTACCCTAAAATTTTAGCTTCACCTAGTAACATCACAAAGTAAACTACCATTTTAATTGACAGCAAGTCTGTGAAATAGGCTAAATTATTATTGCTTCATATCAATTAGTTTTTCCTTATATTTTCCTCTTTATGCATATTCTATAATACATAGTATACAATTTTTGCATTCATAGTAGGACACTGGGCTATATGGATTTTTGCTGGACTTTACTATGGTTTTTCTTATACCCTAATATGTATTCGTACATAAATAAAGTTCTAAAGAGGCACATTATTTTCTGGTTATAGGAGATGCTTTCATTCCACCAACAGAGAATTTCCCTCTTAGAGTCATTAGAGAGAGATTTTTGAGTTTTAAGTCTGAATCTGCTACTGCCTGTCTTTGGAAAGTCATTTAATCTCTCTGCGAACTAGATTTAGTGGTTCATTTCATGCTCATGGCATGATCAATAATTATTAATATTTGTAGAATGAATTGAATGTATGCATATATTTCATAGTGTTAGACTCAAAAACTTCGTATGAAAAAAGAGACACAGCTATGTGGCTGCTGCAGTTAACAATGAATGTGCATGAAGTTAGATGCACAGATTATATAAAATTACCATTAAGAAACACAGTGCTAAAGCTGATAGAGCATATAGCATACATCTTGTGAAGATTATAAGAAGATAAGCTACTATGAAGTTATTCTCAACTTTGTATTCTTCAACAATCTCTTGATGAAAACAGTAAATTCTATTAAAAATATTGCACTTCTCTGTAGGTAACAGTAAATTGGAAGTGAGCATGTGTGTGCTGCATAGGCATCAGTGGAGCTGACAAAAGATTCCTTTAATTAAAACAAGCATATACTGAATTTTGAACTACCTTTTAAATACTTAAACTGTCAAGCAAGCATTTTGTGCAGGAAGGATTTGCAGTATATAATTCCCTGATGTACGTCAATTAAACCTATAGTGCTTTCCTAAATTTGAATCTTTAGATCAAGTATTTTCCTAGTTACACCTTTTCCTTCTGAATTTATTTCAAATGTTAATAAAGTTTTTATCTACAAAAGGCTTAGAATTGACAGAAGAAAATTCTTCCTTTTTGAACCATGACAACTACTGCTGTTTCTGTCTACAGGTAGTGGAGGACATGCTAGAGGATGAGGAAGAAGAGGATGACAGAGATGACAAGGTAATTATCTTTCCTAGCACTTGAGTATCTGGGGAAGGGAGAATTTAGACATGACACTGGTTTTACCGACAGTTAAAAATAAGAGTTGAAGTGGTTTAGTCCTGAAAATTGGACAGATCTGTTTATCATCCTAATAATGGTACAGTGTACTGCAGAAAAGGATAGAGGTTTATAAATCCTGGTGTTTGGTCCCCTGGTCCACCCCTGCCCAGTCCAGAGCTGGGTCAAATATTTTTTCTGCCAGGAACAAAAGTAATTCAGCCTGTCTGGAACTTGATAGCTCTTGTGAAGCTAACTACAGCAACAACTGTTTTTGAAGGACAAAAATTCTTCCTCTCTTGGGTATTACAAATAAGGCTGCACTTCAGGGAAAAAATGGTGTGGAAATAGTAACTCCATACTGGTTCAAGATATGATATTGACATCTAAAATTTTTGAATATTTACTTGGTGGAAGGATGGCTTAAGTGTTTTGCACTCCATCTGATATTTAAATAATCACAATTCTCATAGACGTCCACTTGACTTGAAGCTTGCATTGTGGCCATGCAAGCTGGGAAACCATGGCAGATCATTCAGCTATTCGAGCTGGTGCAGTTCAGTTTGAAGAATACTTGTTTGGATGAGGATTGCAACCACTGTAAATAACAGCTCATTTCTGCATTGAGCCAAGATATGGGAGTGCTTGGATTGGTTGTCCCCCAGGGAGAGGGAAAAAAAACAGGGAAAAGCAATTTAAATGACCTTGCACCACTGAAGCAATGGCTAGCACTGGCAAGACAGCTTTTCTGGTGAGATGAGTGCAGCCCCTTTGTTGCTGGTATTTTCGTATCAGAAAATTTGTGGAAGAAAAGAAAAAGGGGGGAAATAGATAGTTTTACAACAAGTCTGTATTAAAATTCAGAATTTTTTGATGTTCACGGATGTTCCCACACTACTCTTGTAGTAAAGCATATTTATTTCTGTTTTTTTTCTGTAGAGGAGAAAACCAGTGTATTTATGCTCTTGACCTTTTTTTATGACTGATATGTACATTTATATGACGAATATAAGAATTCATATGCTAGCAGCAGCATTTGAAAAGTCAGAAAATTCACCATGATTAGTTAATCCCCTGAATGATTATTTTTCTGTTATCTAACACCAAAAATTTGAAAGATTATAAAAAAAAAAGTATTTTCAGAGTTCCATTACCAGGTCAAACATTTTAAAATTGACAGAAAGTTATCATGTGAAGTTCTTCTACGCATCACTTAAATTGTTAACTACTTAATTTCAGAATCAGCAAACTCTGTAGTAACAAAATCTTCTTTCACAGAACATGTATGTGATGATTTTTAACACTAAATGATATGAGCATCCACTTCTAGCAACAAAATATATTATTGCAAGGGTCCATCATGTAGCTGTGGAGAGCTTGTATTTTATGTCAACATGCTGGCTTTGAATCTTCATTTGTTTTCTTATAAATACTGGTCTGCCATTCATTTCAGACATTTTCTCCCATTTTTTTCTGCTTGATTATTAGAGCTGGTGCAAATGTATCATACTAGTAATGTCTATATTCCTGGATATTTTAATCACTGTGATAAAATAAAGAACGTTCAGAAAGAATAGTGCTTGACTGCTTGTAATTTAAGCCAGCCTGTGTAGTTACTGCTAAGTAGGTTTTGGAAATTGCTAAACAAACTCCTTTAAAAGGGAAGGTGAGGGCAAGGGTCAGCCCTTCCTCCCCCCAATTCTCTGGCAATTAGCAAATGCCAAGCAAAACACACCTAATTAAAAATATCACTCTAGGTTTCAATGTTGTGATCTAATATTCAGCTATCTCATACTGACACTAGAGTTCAAACATTTTTCTAGATCTAGTTACACACGTTGAATAAAAGTGAGTACTGACATGACCATATGCATTCAGTGAGTCTTTTTATCGAATATTTAAGAGCCCTTTCTATACAGAGGTGTTAAGTTTGATTTTTATAAACTCAAGCTGTCCTCATTATTGCAAATGTTTTCAGCTTTCAAGATTGAAGATACTGTTTGAATGGGAAAAAAAACTTACACTTTTTAAAATAAGCATGTATGGACTACCTTATATATTCAGTATGTTCGCAGTGCATTATTTTGCACTAGGCTAAACTGCAAATTATAAGCACATGGTTAGGACTGAATTGTTTGTCATTCGAACCTACTATGCTGTTTTTTCCTTTCTAGTGCACTAGACACACTCTCTTAACTTCTGCTGTTCCTCTTACATTTTTTTGTCTAAATGGAGGGCTGAACTTCGTTATTTTAGTTCATATATGAATTTCTTAAAGCTATGTGCAAAATGAAGTTTTGTTAGAAAATAAATGCACGATTTTGTAACACCAGTTGATAGTGGCCTCTGGCTTTTATTATTTCTCTTGTTTTTTCATATTGTATAAGAATCGTATATAGAAGACTCAGGAAAATGTGTCTTCTTATGCAAAGAAAATTAAAAGATTAATAAGTGTGTAAAAACCTTGCTTTAATTGAAACTGAAACATATGTTGCAAATATGTAAAATATGCCCCACTGTTTTACCATGTCCAGTGTCTTTGCTCCCTGATTATCACAAGGCAGCTATTAGTCCTGTAACCTTTGGACTTAATGATAAATGGGATATTACATCGAACAGAACTGGAGCACTAGTTTTCCATTTAGTAAAGACTCCTTGCAGGCTTTACCTAAACTTATCCATTTTTCACTGAAAGGGTGATTTGCCATTGGAATGGGCTGCCCAGGGAGGTGGTGGAGTCACTGTCCCTGTGGATATTTAAGAGTAAGCTTGGTGAGGCACTTAGTGCCATGGTTTAGATGAAGGATTGATGTTGATATTGATGTTGATGTTGCATTATAGGCTGGACTAGATGATCTCTAATGTCTTTTCCAACCTTGATAATTCTATGATTCTATGATTCTATATGTTTTCATTTAGCAGACTGTTGGGGGTTATGAAAAGTGTCTTTTTTCAGAGCTGATTTGGATAGTAGTGACTTGCTCACAGTGGAAGGGTAACTCTTTAGTTACTTGATGAGATCAGCATGACATGCGCTGATGTAGGTTATGTATGATAGAGGGACATTGCTCAACATCTCCAAATTGCAGAGTTACAGAAGTAATAAACTAAGGATGATGAATGCTCAAATGTATGTTTTTAGTTAATGTAATGTATGTTATTAATAATGGTTTATAATGCTGAGAGCAGTTTGACAAGGTAGATTTGCAATTAACGTGTTACTTAGTCTCATTCTAATGTTTTCAATTTTAGCAATTTCTTTCGCCCTCTACTATAATTAAGGTATGTGTCTTAGTTTGAGACAACTTGAAGGGACAGAGGCCTCAGACAGAAGCCTGCTTCCTCAGAGTCAATACCTCTGGTTTTCTCCAATGTTGAGAAAGACCAAATATGCACAGATGGTAGTGAAAAAATAAAGAAAAATGCCAACAACAATACTGATGGAAAAAAGCTCTGTAACTATTTTACAAAACAACAAAAATATCAAGAACGCAAAACAGAGCAAACCAAAACCAAATGACAGTAAAACCAAAGCCCACTCTCCCCCTTGTTAGTTAAACTGAGAATAACCTAGGAAGAGTTGTTCGTTTGGAGAAAAAGGGATCCTCCATGCTGAGAAAATGACCACATAGGTTTCTGATGGAAGGTCACATGATCACGCTGGAACTTGAGCAGTGCTGGCAGGTCAGGGCTTCCCTGGTTCCTTTCTGTGTGGCTGCAGGGAACAGCAGGGGGGAACTCCTGCCTCAGTGTGGAAACTGCGAGGAAAAGCCGCTCCGGTACATAGACAAACCCCCCACTCACAGTGGGAAATGGTTGCTGTATTCTCAGCAACATGGGATGAATGTCTTCGAGAACGGCACTTGAGACTTCCTTCAGGGGCATCCCAGGAACGAGAGAGAGACTGGAAATGTTGGCTGGTTTTATTCCCATGAGTTGCCATGGTGTCTTTGTTTCAGAGATCCCTTCTCCTCCAGTGCCCACCCTCCACAGCTCTGCCCACGTGGGCAGGTGCCACTCTGGGTAACAGCGCCAGGAGGGCATATTCAGCAGGAGGAGGCAAAGTGTGGGGGTGTGTAGTTTTCAAATCTATATGATGATATGAAAAATTCAACCACAAAAATCTTTATTCAGCTAAACTATAACAGTAGGGTAGAGAGGACTGTCAATTCAAGGTCATAAGATGTGGGGGTTTTAATTTTTAATTTGTAGGTTGCCCAAATTTGCTTTACCAGGCATGGTTCCTGTTGTTGCCATCTGTTCTTATCACAAGTTTCTGTTGTGGTGGCTTATCTTAAGGGAATTTCTTTTTTGACAGTGTTTTGATACTATTTATTGCATTCTTTAAGTCCTGACACTACCCCATGTCTCGAGCACTATCTTCCACAAACTTTCTTCAGTTTTCAGGTTGTCCATGAGGGTAATGGAGATAGTGGTCAGTAGGAGAAAAGACAGAGGAGAGACAGAAGAAATAACACAAATAATCATACAGCATACAACATTTTTTCCAATCACTAAAAATATATATTCAATTGTAATCATCAACCCACTTCTCATTAGTTACTGCCCCCACCCTGTGAGTTTTAAGGATTAGAATACGGACGTCAGGTATTGAGGCTTGCTCTTTGAAGTCACTTTTAAGTTGGAATGATTGGAAAAGTTCTGATATTTGATTAACCACTTTTTCTATTTCACTCAGGCTTTTTCAGTTGATGATACTGCATTGTGAATGGTAATATAACATTTAGTTTCATTAAGATTTAACATTTCACATATCCTTTGTTTTCTTAATGATAACATATCTGTCCTGGTTTAAGAAAACAGGGGTGATAACAATAGACCAGAGACATATAGAGAAAAGGAAACAATTTATTGAATATATGTGTATGGATGAGTGTATGGATGAACCAATATGTGTTTGGTATGAAACCAATGAACCAAGAAAAACCACACAAAATAACCACCAATATCTTTGAAACAACAACTGTCTCTCTTTCCCTTGAAACTCCCCCCTCCCCCCATGGTGTAAAAATGGCACCCAATCCGGGGATTGAGAAGGGCTGGGAACACACAAACACAGTGTGGGAGTTCAGGAGAGAGGTACATGAACCAGGAATGTTAGCGTAGAACCTGCGGTGAGCGAGGTAGCAACAACAGCAGCAGTGGTGTCTTTCCAAGGGGTCCCAGCAGCAAGAAATGGTGAATGGGTGACATCAGGGGCCGGCAGAAGCAAGCAGGAACTGTGGGGCTGTGCTGCAGTCTCTCCAGGGCAGCGATGAGGAACAGTCTCTCCCTGACACATGCCAGTGTCCAGACTGACCAAATGGTGGTTTCATCAGCCCTTTTAATAGGTTCAGTTTCTCTTTCCCAGTTTCTTTGCGCCAGCGCAAATGCCTGAACTGCCTTCTGCCCCTTCCCATAGAGTGTGGTTTGCCGTGTTATGCTACTTACATTGGCAGCCGCTGCACCCACCTCATCTTGGCCCCACCCTGCTTCCGCCCTGTTTGGGGGGCACGGGAAAGCTGTCTTTGTTTCTTGCCATGTGCGCAGTGCAGCATGGCCAAAACCATCCCACCTCCTGCCCAGGGCAGCAGTATCTTCTCAACTGCTTGGTGCCTGCCTGCCCTGTGTTGGCAGTGGGGTCTGCCAGGGTGGCGGAGGCCAGTCATCCACTGGTGTTGCCCCCTTGCCTGGTGTCATGGGTGGAGAGTTGCTTGTACCCCTGTGCGGCTTGTTTTCACGTGTGCTGGCATGGCGCCTCCCCAGCCCTTGGTGCCTGCCATCATTGGGTGGCAGCAGAGGGGGTGGTCACCCCAGCTGGTGTGGAAGCCGAGCGGCAGTGGCTTGGACAAACTGCTCCCCCCCCTCCCCCAAAATGTTAGCCCAGACAGAGGCTCTGCACTGCAGAGGGCACCCACCTGGGAGACAGCAGGCTGTCTGGCTGGGACACACCCTCTTCCTCCTTGGGGCCATATGCATGTGGTGGTGGCAGAGGGAAGGGGGACCATGGGCAACAAGACCGCTGCTGCCCCAGCAGCAGCGGAGCCACGGCAGGGATCCATGCCAGTACCACCACAGTGTGGCTGCACAGCAGCACTGAGCTCCCTCCTCCTCGGGGATGTCACGGGAGACTGCTTCCCCCCAGCGCTCCCCTTCCTCCACCCATTCATGCGAAGAAGGAGAAGAGAGAAGATAACAAGAAACAGTTTTATCATTTTTTTACACCATAACAATATCTAACACAAACCAATTTTATAAATCTATTTTTGACACTTGCTGGACTTGCAAGTTAAGCTCTTGGAACACATGCCTGGTTCAATTACTGATGGCACGTGCCTACCACGTAATATTTTTTAAGGTTTATTGGTGTTGCATGGTAACTATAGAAGGTGTAAAAATTACTTTAAGCCCAAAACCTATTTTTTTTCCTATACAATAATCACCTTTATTTCCCATTCATTCTTGGATTTGTTTAGGAGAACTTATTTTCTGCTCTGTTCTTTCTGGTGATGAATAATGAAAATCATGACTTGGGAGCAGAGCACTATCCTGCACTTGAGACTAGAGGGCTGAGTTAGGAACATCCCCAAGCTAATCTAAGTGATGTGTTATAGCTGCTTGTCATGCAACTCCAAGTGTCTATCAAGTACATTTGGGACTTGAAATTAGTCATAGAATTATACAGTGGGTTTCCATTTTTAACTCACATAAAGGGGTATCCTTAAAAAATACACATATATCTTCAGATTTCATAGTACAATTGATTACTTTTGCACACTGGAATAAGGGTGAATTGGTTTGTTTAAGATGTATGTACATGTAAAATAGGGTTCTCTTGCCACCATATCCACATGTAGTTGGAGAAATTTATAGGTAATGTACTTTAGGACAAATACGATGCTTTGTTGTCTTAATGGGTAGTAGGTGTGTGTTGTGGATTTAAGTAGCCAGAGTTTTTTATTAGCTGGGGGGGCTATGAGAGAAGCTTCTTTAAGAAGCTGCTGGAAATTTCTTAGCTCCAAGCTAGCCAAGGTCAGCTGGTAACACCTCTGTGATAACATATTTAAGAAGGACAAATAGAAAAAAGTCTGCGTCGAACATCATGGCCACTTAAGAGAGAGCAGAGTGAGAAGTTTGATTAACACCAAGGTCAGTGAGAAGGAGAAAGAGAAGATGCCTTGAACACTGGAATAGGGCCCCAGCAACCCATGGGGGACCATAAGCAGTGAAGATTCACCTGCAAACCCGTGGAAGCCTGGAAGACTCCACGCTGTAGCAGAGAAGTGCTGGAAAAAGAGAGGCTGTGATCCTGTGGGATGTTTGATATCTATGTGTGTAGCGGGGGCCTGATGGAGACCTTTAGGCCGTAGGAAGAAGAGATCCTACACTGGAGNGAATTCTTAATATTCTAAGTTAGAGCCTATTTTGCTTGTGAAATAGTTAATAAAAAGTTGCTTATAATCCTTATCATAAAAGTTGAGGGTTTTTTCCTTCTCTGAGGAACTTTGGATGTGTGTGTGGGTTCTTGGCATTTAGCCGGAGTCAAACTATAACGGCATGATATATTCCACAATATTGTGCATGTTGAATATTGGCCCAATATGTCATTTTTAGCATACAAAATTTTTATATAGAATATAGAAATTTCTCATACAAAAGGTTTTCACATGAACACATTCACAAAACAAAACTGACTATTGGTTGGGTCATAAGTGAAATCAATTCCTTTTCAAACTCAGTTGTTCCTTTTTCCTTTTTTTTTCAGTGGCTGAATTGATCTTATTACATTCTTTTATAATTATGATTACAGTGATTGATTAGCATAGATAAAATAATAGATGTAAAGTTAAAAACTATCTTAGGACACACGGTAGGAAGCTCAATAGTACATCAAACATGTTCAAGTGAAATACAAGTATTTTCAAAAATAGATCTTGAGAGCTTATAAAAGGCTTTCCTGTGTTTTATCCATGTTCTGTTTGAAGTCCATAGCTGCCTCTCCCTTTGGTTTAGGAAGGGAGACTTAATCATTTCACCTGTAATATTTTATATTCTTTTATTAAGACTATTTAGCTTAATTAATATCTTTAAAACCATCTTAATAAATTTAAAGTCTTTTGAGGAAGAACTGAGAAAGTGTGAAAAAAGATAACATGGGTATCCCCCCGAAAGGTTTTAGGAAAATTTATTTCCAAAGGCAAGAACACTAAGAACATTAAACCTCACTGCGTTACAAACACTGGGCCTTGGGAAAAAGACACTCCTCTGTTCTCCTTGAGGCTTTTATTGTTTCTCCTGCCTCAGCCACCTGCTGCAGGGGCCTTCTGAAAAGTCTGCAACTTTATCTTCTTCTCATGGCAGGGAGTGAGTCCCTGGAAAGCAGTGGCAGAAAAACATTTACCTGTTTCTGGGAAAGGTGCCTCTTCTAGGCAGGAGAGACTTCCTAAGCAAAGTAAGCCCTAAACTCCTCAAAATAATCTTACAGAAAGGGTCTTCTACACTTACAGAAGGTTAATATATATTTGGAGGATTGCAAATATGTATAAATTCTTGCACCAATTCCCAAGTTAAATGTGGTTGAATTTTTAAATTCTCAATTGCTTGAAACAAAATTGTACATCCATAAGATGAGTAAAAGCTTTCTCCATACCATTCCTTTTTAGTAAAAAGGACAAAATTAATTTAGAAAAATTTAAACTAGCAATACATAAAATGGTTTGTCTTATATGATCCTGTTAATAGTTGGTCTCCCAAAAAGGTGCTTTTGATGAAAACACAAATAAAACATATAATATTATTGTATAAATTATTAATTAATTCAAAATCATTAATTCAAAATATAAATAT
The DNA here is from genome assembly GCA_013390005.1 of Calyptomena viridis. Taxonomy (NCBI): domain Eukaryota; kingdom Metazoa; phylum Chordata; class Aves; order Passeriformes; family Eurylaimidae; genus Calyptomena; species Calyptomena viridis. Next base: position 13,347 of record WEIV01014071.1, read on the forward strand.
TATAATGTTGATTAATTAATAGCTTATATTATTATCATATAAGCAATTATAGGGGCAGTTAAAAGTTCTATTGGTTTCAGACAGCTCTGATTAATTTGTTAGCAGGTTCCTATAAAAAGAAAAGTGAAAACCTGGTCTACTATAAACTAATTATTAAAAAAAAGGAAGGAACAATCTTATTGAGTGTTGATTTAGTCCTGTGTATACTACAAAAGTTAAGAGAACTGAAGAGAAAAGTTATTGCTTCTTCTTGTCTGTCTGAGAGTCTCCTCATGTAAGTCTGCTGGCATCCCCTCCACTCGATTTTTAGCCGACATTCCTAGAAAAAGACAAAAAGTACAAGCCAGGTTTCTCTGGCAAGTTAATCCCTAGTGATTCAAGTTGCTTAACAATTTGGATTTTATATTCCTTATGTGGAATTTCAACTTTTATTTTATTAAATGCTTGCCATGCTACTGTTATGTCCCCTAAATTTTCAGGGAGGTTTTCTCTGGTTAGCACAGTAGCAGTTAAAGGCAAAGCATTGATATTCAATTGCTTGTAAATAAGCTGGCCAGAGAAGAGTAAAAGAAAGGAAGACCACCATGCCAGTGCTTAAGTACAAGTATGTTACTATTGTGGTTGTTAGGTTTAACATATACATATGTAATGCAGCTGTTAGAAGAATCAAGTTAACTATAACTTCATAAATTTTGTTTTGTAGCAAAAGCTCAGTAGACTCTAGAATTAAGGAATGCAGTCTCTGGGTTTCCCTTGGTGTTAATATTAACAGATTTCCTTTTCTGATTTAGGAGCCATAAATTAACCTCAGTGGTTTTGAAAAAAACATTTGCTCTGTTTACTTTACTGATTTTAACTCTTTGTCAACTGGAAAGCATACACAGCTTCCTGGCATTCTGTTTTATTAATATCAACTGGTTTTCAATCTTGCCCGATTTATGGCCAGACTTTGATATCTTGGTAGCAGTTCCTGACCCTGACAATAATTTGTAGTTTCTATTTTAATTAACGTCGTAATACTACTTCCTTGTCATTACATGTTAATGAAAACACCACATCTTGCACTGAATAAATTTGCTCACTACCTTCAAACTCCTCCACTGAATACAAAAGTTCTGAGTAACAAAACCATATTTTTGAGAATATTATTGGTTCTACACCCCGCAGTTCTTCTCTTAAGATTCTCTTGCCTTTATGCACATTCCGAAGCTCTGTTTGAAGCTTTCTAACATGATTGTGCTCAAGAGCAAGCAGCCCCTCTGCCTGCAATTTTTTTCCTTTTCAGCTTCAAGCAGCACCTCTGCCTGTAGTCATGTCTCCAGTTTGGCAGCAAGCAGCACTTCTGCCTGCAGCCATTTCTCCTTTTCCTTGTTTAACTGGAAGTACAATTCTTTCACTGAATCTTGTACAGATAGTATTATTTCACTTTCAGGTTTCTGAGTAACTCTTTCATTATCCAAATTTTCTTGTGCCACCTTCATCCCAGGGGTAAGAGACTAACTAAGAAATATTCTAAGGAAGGACAGTGGCTACTCAGGACAGTCATCTTTTTCGAGAATTCTCACAGAGGCAATTCATGACAAAGTGTTCAAGAGTTTCTACAGAAGGAACCACACACCCCACAGAGGGAAGACACAGACTCCTGCCTTTGAGGTGTGGGAGAATCTCCAAAAAGCTCTTACAGAAGGAACCACACAAACCAGAGAGGGAAACAAACATATTATAACATAATTATTGTCAAAGGCACTTCAGGGTTGCAGATCATCATCCCACTTCTGACACCACTTATAGTGTTAGGATCCAATTATTAAAAGATGCCTCCATCAGAATTAAGATGCAAACAAGACCACATGCCCAAGTCAAGAGTAAGGATTTTAGTTAACAGTAACAACAGGGAGAGAATGAGAGAAATGGGAAGAGAGAGACAGAGAGAATGGGAGAGAGACAGTAAGAAGATCACCACCACATGGATTCTACTTCTGGTGTTCTTGGTGGTGAGGGTCCCAAAGTCATGCTTCTGGGCTACCACTTTTATATAGTCCAAGTCCTGGACTTTTGTGAGAGTAGATGTTGTTCCCACAGCTTGGGCTGGCAAATATAAAGACTTGCTTTGTTTCCCACAGCTTGCCATGATGGAATTTTGTCTGTTGTGCTAATTTCAAACCTTCATCTTTGTTTAGGTCTGGAATTAACACTTTCTTTTGTTGCAGTTTTCCATGGCGGGAATCTTTGTAGATTGCCCAAATTTGCTTTACCGGGCATGGTTCCTGTTGTTGCCATCTGTTCTTATCACAAGTTCCTGTTGTGGTGGCTTATCTTATGGGAATTTCCTTTTTTGACAGTGTTTTGAGACTATGAACTGCATTTAAGTCCTGACAGTTCTCTCTGAAACCTTCCTACATGTGCAGATTTGTTGACTCCTTAGCTCCATGTGACTTCAAAAATGGTGAGCATGGACCATTTATCATTCTCTAACATAATTTCTTTAAAGTACTTTCACATAGAATCATGATATCTGAGTTCTGTTTAAACTGCTGCCATGAACCACTTCCAACTCTAAGCAAGCCGTGTAGTCACTGATACATGAGTATTTGACAGCCTCCCCAATGTTTCTTCAGGTTTATTCATAGCTCACTACTTTAACCTTCCAAAGAACAGCCGCAAACACCTGTTTTGGAGAGATGCCTTTTAAAATTTTCTAGCAAAGTCTAGAGCAATACAGAACAAATCTTCATCTAAGTCCCACAGGAAGCAGAGATAGTAATGTGAGAGTGTGGTGGGTTGACCCTGGCTGGATGCCAGGCACACACCAAAGGCACTCTATTGCTCCCCTCCACAACTGGACAGGAGAATAAAAATACCACTAAGGGTTCATGAATTGAGATAAAGACAGGGAGGGATCACTCACCAATTATCATCACAGGTGAAACAGACTCAGTTTGGGGATATTAATTGAGTTTATTATGAGCAAAATCAGAGAAAGATAATGAGAAGTAAAATAAATCTTAAAAACACCTTCCCCCAACCCCTCCCTCCTTCCCAAGCTAAATCTCCTGCCCCCAAGTTGCCCAGAAAGTCAAAGAATGGGGGGTCAGTTCATCACATGTTGTTTCTGTGGCTCCTCAAGGAGAGCAGTCCTTCCCCTTGTCCAACGTAGAGCCCCTTCCAGGGGGAGAGTCCTTCATAAATTTCTTCAGTGTGAGTCCATCCCACAGACGCAATTCTCCACAAACTGTTCCAAAATGGGTCACGCTTCCACAGGGTGCAGTCCTTGAGGCACAGCCTGCTACAATGTGGGGCCCCCACAGGGCCACAAGCCCTACCAGAATACCTGCTCCAGCATGGGCTCCTCTCTCCATGGGTCTTCAAGTCCCTGCAAGGAGCCTGCTCCAGTGTGGACCTTCTCCAAGGGCTCCAGGTGGATCTCTGCTTCACCATGTTCCTCCATGGGCTGCAGGGGGACAGCCTGCTTCACCATGGTCTTCACCATGGACTGCAGTGGAATCTCATCTCTACCACCTGGAGCATCCCCTCCCGCTCCTTCTTCACTGATCTTAGTGTCTGCGTAACTGTCCCTGTCACATGTTCTCACTCCAGTCTTTCCTGCTATTACATTCATGCCATAACTTTTTTTTATTTTGTTCTTATATATGTTATTACAGAGGCATTACTATCATTTCTGATTGGCTAAGCCATGACTTCTAGCAGCTTCTCACAGAAGCCACCCCTGTAGCCCTGCCCCACTACCAATACCTGACAATGCAAACCAAATACATTAAGATAGAACTTGTAGAAGAAAAGTGATAATTGAGCTATGCTAACATGAGGTAAGTGCTACATGGACCCAGTCTGCAGTGACAGCATACAGTTGACACACTGTATTTAAATGAGAATGAAGGAGTGGTGGAGATGGTGCTGTGAGAAAAAGCAGATGCTCAGCAATGTGGCTGTCTGCAAAATGCATCATTGTCATGGTTTAATGACAGGATATGATTTTAATATGAGGCTTACAAGACCACAAGAATTGAATAAACAGATAGAAGGTTTTTATTTGGAAAAATATGTATATATATATATCTATATCTGGGTTGAGGTTTCCAGGGGTGAGACAGAAGGGTTACCAAGGAAGTCCCAGGAGGGCTTGGGGATCTCAGGGGGAGTGGACCCCTGGGGAATGGAACAGAGGGGATAGGAGGGGGTGAGACTATTACTGGGAAACCCGGAGAGCTGAGGAGGAGCAGTTGGATCGCTGCTGCCGAGGCATTGCCTACTGCTGAGATGGTTCTGGCAGCTGCAGGGCTGAGGAAGAACACCACAGTGCGCGTGCCACAGCAGGAAGCCAGGGTGGTCCACGCTGGTGGCGCAGGGGCCACGGTGGTGATGGTGAGTGGCAGCCTGGGGGATGTGCCTGCTCCATGGTGGAGGCAGCCCGTGGGTGTGCAGGGGCTGCAGCACTGGCACAGGTGGCCAGCAGCAGCAGCAGCCCACTGTGCCGGCAGTCAGGGCAGTGGGGCTGCAGCACAGCAGCCAGCGAACGGGACATGTCCCCACCGCTCCAAATACACACACATGGGGGGGGTTGCCGCACCTCCCCCAGCTGGAGCACCTGCCAGCTCCAGCTCCTGCACTGGGCAGATGCTAGCATGCCACAGAGCAGCACCATGCTCCGTGGTGAGGGTAGTCCATTTCTCAGATAAAAATAAAATTTTTAAAATGTATGACCAAGCCATGACATTATCCACCCCTAAAAACTTTTTATTTTACCCACAACCATAAGTTAAAATAAACTTAGACTTCTTCAACTATATACATATATGCTACTCTGGATGTAAAGTGCATGTCATGCGGGGTTCATGCAAGGGTCAGGTTTCCCTGGTGTACATACCATGTTTCACCATCCCTCTGCATTACCCACCAGGTGCTGCCAGGTCCTTGAGCAAAGACAATCTCACTTACGGGTTTATCGTTGCCCAAGGCAGGGTTAACCTACACCACTTTTCCCTACAGACCTCTCAAGTGAGCCACAGGGCCTCTGTCACCATCTGTGGTGTGCGGCTCAGACTGGGCAGGACCAGCTCGGTTAACTGACCCTCTGGTGTTCACTAGCCAAATAGCCTCAGCTAGCTGCTGATCCCAATTCCTAAATGTCCCTCCACCCAATGCCTTCAAGTGGTTTTGAGAAGTCCATTGCATCTTTCAACCTTTCTGACAGCTGGCACATGGTAAGGAATGTGGAAAACCCATTCGATTCCATGCTCTTTCACCCAGGTGGTAACCAGGCTACTTTTGAAGTGAGTCCCTTTGTTGGACTCAATTTGTTCAGGTGTATCATGTCACCACAATAGCTGTTTCTGAAGGCCCGAGATGGTATTTCAGGCCACGGCATGTGGAATAAGGTATGCCTCCAGCCGACTGGTGGTCATCTCTACCATGGTAAGCACATAGTGGGTCTGCAGCAGGTTGATATAGTCTACCTGCCAGGCTTCTCTATACTTATAGTTGTTCCACCTTACACCATACCACAGAGGTTTTACTCTCTTAGCCTGTTTGATCGTGTCACATGTCTTGCACTTGTGGATAACCTGGAAAATAATGTCCATGGCTAAATCCACCCCTCAGTCCTGTGCCCATCTGTAAGTGGCATCCCTGCCCTGGTGACCTGGTGCGTCATGGGCCCATCTAGCTAAAAACAGCTCTCCCTTATGTTGCCGGTCTAAATCCACTTGTGATACTTTAACATGGATGGCCCTGTCTGCCTGGTTATTGTGGAGGTTCTCTTCATTGGCCTGGCCCATGGGAACATGTGCATCCACATGTCAGACTTTGATGATAGCTTTCCTGCTCTGGTGGCAATGCCCTTCCATGTGTCGGCAACCCGGATGGGTTTGCCTCTGCGCTGCCACTTGGCCTTCTTCCAGTGATCCAGCCATTCCCACAGCACATTGGCTACCATCCATGAGTTGGTGTACAGGTATAACCTCAGCCACTGCTCCCTCTCTGCAATGTCAAGAGCCAACTGCACCACTTTAAGTTTGGTGAATTGGCTTGACCCACCTTCTCTATCAGTGGCCTCTGCAACTCATCTAGTTGGGCTCCAGATGGCTGCTTTCCACCTCTGGCTTGTCCCAATGAGAGAGATGGCAGAAACCATCGGTGAAGAGGGCGTACTTCTTCTCATCATCCGGCAACAGATTGTAGGGTGGGCATGGGTCACTTGTTCCTCATCCTCATCCGCCAGGTGAAAATTCTCACCTTCCAGCCAGTTTGTAATTACCTCCAAGATGCCAGGGCAGTTTGGGTTCTCAATTCGGGCATACCGTGTGATCGAGGCGATCCACTTGCTCCACTGGATCAGTAAAACTATTTTATTATTGGGTGAGAACCAACTTGTGTGTGTGTGTGTGTGTGTGTGTGTGTGTGTAAGGTTCAGGCCATATGCCACATGGCAGGGCTCACAGAGCCCACATGGCAGTCAGCCTCATGGGGCAGCTGTCAATCAAAGAGGCTGCCTGAGACTCTGCCCACACCACATCCCCTGGAACCCCATACCCCATCTTTGATTTGCTACACCACCTCTCACTCTTGCCTGGACTCACAGGGTGATCAATTAGCCAAGGATCACACCTGGGAGGGGTGGCCATGCTGGCCAAATTATGTAAAAACAGGAGCACATAGTCTCTATTGCCTCTTTTTTCTCTGGAGCTTGCTGCCACCATAAGAAGGACTCTTGGCAGTAGCTATTTGATCTATTTGTCTCTTATTCTTCTCCCTTTCTTTGCTCCTTCTTTCTTCTTTTCTCTCTTTACTCCTTCTTAATTGCTTTTCTTTCTTTACTCTTCCCTCTTTTCCTAATATTTTGGGTAACTTAGAAGCAATAGTTTGCATTTTGCTAATTTGTGTGGATTGGCATGTCCTTTGTGGAATGCTTTACATTACTTATATGTTACCCCTTTTAAATTTTTGCCTAAGAGCTTATTTTCTCACTAAAATTAAAAGTTATTTCTTGGTAAATGTATGCAGCTTCTTTCTTCATGAAATCACAAGGTATTAAAGAACCAAAGGCTTTGTAAAAGTTTGGTCAGGTGAAACTTTTGGAACCTTAAATATTTTTTAAAAATAAAATGTCTGGGTGAGCACGTGCCTTGGGCCTGGGGTCTTACACTACTAGAAAAGATCCAAAAGTAGGGAGCTTGTCCAGGCTCGTTCTGGCTGGACTGGTGAGAGGTCAAGCATTGGAACCAAGTGCTGGTAGGGGAATGGTTTTTGTGGGGATTTACTGACTTTTCTGTTGAGTTGCATGCCAAGACTGCAGATGCTCACCAATGAGCCCTATGGGACCAGCTCTGAGTTGAGAAGGCTGCAGGAGCTAGAACAGTAATACTCAGAAAGGGTTGCACACATAAAGAAAAAATAAACATAGAGACAATTTGAGGAGCAGGGATGGCCAATCCTTGGGTCGGCAGGGATGTGAGGAAGGATGCTGAAACCTATGTCAGGAGAAGTCGTGGAGACACGTAGAGGCCACAAAGCCCCAGGCAGAGGTATGCTATGGTAACAGGTGTGGATTGAGCATCCAAGTACAGATATGCAGAGTTTACCTTAAATCTCCCATACACTAATTTCAGAGTAGTTGGCTTTGCTGTCTCAGTAGTTCTTTCAATATAGTCTTTGGTGTACTGTTTAGGTAGACTTGAAAATTAGTATTTATGGTATATGGAAAAGCAATAACCAGTTGTTTTAGCACTTTGACTTAGTATTAAATGTGACTTAAGAACCAAGGAGATATCTGTGTTATCTTCATGATCAGCAAATGCATGTTTGACTGGTTTGGGAGCAGGTGAAGTAATATGATAGCTTAGTGTATAGTTGTAGCAGTCTGATGGTGCAGTGTTTTTACTGATTGTCTAACTAAGTAACTACACCACATTATTAGGTTTACTTGTTGCAGTGCTTAGTGCCTGGGCTAGTTGAGCAAGTTATTTTTCCACTGAGTTGACCCCAAAGTCCCAGAGTCTTGGAACCAAACTCCTCAGATTCCATATACTGGCAATTTTTTCCATTTTCTAATGGACTGTATTAAAGAAAATGTGTCACCTTCTGCATCATGTATTACTAAATCAGACCAGAATTCATGGACAATTATGTCAGCGAAAATACAATATTACAGACCTGCTTATGTCAAGATAGCACATGGAAAAATAGACATGCATAACTGACAGATTTACTTGATTCTGCAGATAAGTTATTTGTAAGTAATTGAGCTGAGAAATGTATACTGATTACTATAATACATCTCAAAAAAAACATGTAAGAAAAATGGCTAGTAAATATTTAAGTATTTTTTCTTTCTTCTGTCTTTTTCCCCTATATCCTTTCTGGTTTTATATTTCCTTGGCCTGCTCAAGTGCTAAAGTAACAAGGTCCAGGATGCAAAAAAGACACTTTATCTTAGCAAACTTTTTGTTCTGAAGGCTAACAACTTCAGAAAAACAAAATGGACACCACTCTTTTATGTAATGTCATAGATATCTAATGCCACCTAGGTAACAGAGCTCTGAGAGATAAGCCTTCTATTAAAAAAGTATTGTTTTCTGTTTTTCTTTAACACGTTGAAAAAGTCAGAAGAGCATTGCTAATCTGAAGCTTTCTTGCAATCAGAAATAGTAATAAAGATCAATTACTCAGCAGATGTGCTTTTTGGTATTTCACACAGAAAAATAATGTGATTCCTCCTACCCTCAGCATATTAGCCAGTGTATTGCTATCCTTTAACATATGGTATTAGGTATAATTTAAAATTAAGTATGGAAAAGCTGTTTGTTGACCTTTAATTACTGTTTAATTTAAATTTTACATACCAATAAGGAAAGAGTAGATAGAAATTCTTTGGAATGCCTTCTCTGCTGCTGAGTAACTGAATGATTATTTTTTAAAATTTGGAGGAAATTTGAAATTTATGGGTATGTTCATGTGCACCGAAGCATCTTGTGCATTTTCTGTACTCCCAGGACTGCTTTCCTTTGCAGTCTCAAGGAACAGACTCTACCTGAATATTTTAGCTCAATATACACATCTAGTGAAGATCAAGGAAGAGTTCACTCATATTTTTCTGATGTTTAATACACACCCCTGCATTTTGATAGAAGAATGGTTTGCATAGTAATAATTGTAGTTTCTGGATAGTCTTTTAATAAGATTTTGTAGTCTGTTCAGGGAATGCTTGAAGCTGCATTATCAGAAATTACATTATATAATGTTATAGACCAAGAGTCAGTTTGTTACTAAATAGTTGTTTCATGCAGGTCTTATGTTGTGTAATCCTTTTTACCCATCTATGGTTATGAAGAAAATGTGTTTTAATACGATGACATTTTAGAAAAAAAAACTTTATGCTGAATATTGAAATACAGAAATGTCATTCCCTGAAGGTGGTAGAGATTGGTTTATTTTCCCTAGTGAAATATTTGTTTATTGAGAACATTGGACGTTCTTTGTTCTTGAGACTGGCTGCCTTTGAAAGGAAAGCACAACAGTTTGGTCTGGGACCAGATTTTTTTTCAGATTATGAAATCAGAGTAGTTATAAAGTGGAGAGAGTACATATTGTGAGGGTTGGAGGAATTAGTTTTCATAATCTGAACAAGGAAAACATTCTTTAAAAATAGTATTACCTTCTAAAAAGACTAAAAATAAAATAAAGAATCTGCAGTCAGTGGGATCCTACCTCATATTCTTATTTCAATATTCCTTAAAATTTTAAAAAGGTAATTTACAAGGCTTATGTTTATAATGGCTTCCAGGGAGTAAAAAGGATATATTTCATCAAGGATGAAACCAAATAGCATGTAACAATCATGCTCTAGTAATATCCTGCTGTGCTTTTTCCATCATATCTGGAGAGTGTTTAGTCAAGGACTGGAAGTGTTGTTGTTTCCATTTGGAGATCATCCAGACACTATACTTTTCTTCAGGGTACTATCAATATCTCTATTCAGAGTTGTATCCTAACAAAGTGTGTAAGGACACAAGGAAGGAGCATAGCCAGAGACCTAACACAAGTTACAGAGTATGACATACTATACAGCTTGTCTGCTGTTATGACACTGAAAAGTTTTTGTGCTTAGGAAAGCTTTATTTTCTTCCTTCTCCCTCTTTTCCATGTATACTTCATCCTACTCTTATGCTCTAGGAGAAAATTGGAACTCTGATTAGATATGTTACTTTATCTCCACCATAAATACATATAATATAAATTACATATAATTTGCAGCATTTAGTTATTGCTGTTGTTTTTCAGGTTTAGGTCTCTGTTTAAACCACTTTAATGGTGGCTGAAGTTTTTAAAATGTGAATTTAAAGTAGTAACACTAAGGAAAATTGAATGTGATGTGGATGAGTTTAAAACAGTGCTGCACAAAACCAAACCTTTTTCGCTTCATAAGACCAGACAAGGTGAGGAAGAGAGAGCTCAGTACAATTCTGTCACTGGAATCAGCCAAGGGATTTATGCAATGTAAATTTCAAAACAAATGACCATGTGGAAAGGTGTAATAATTAATAGCCTCCTGCCACTGAGCTGATCTCAACCCTTTTGACTCTGGGACTGCATGTGATGACACAGTAGTGTACACAGCGGTGCCCTCATACTTGAAAGAGTTTTATAGGCATTCACAAAATGCAACTAACGAAACAACATGACAACAGCTGAGGAGGCTAAATAGAGTCTATAAGTAAAATATAAAAAATAACAATCATTCCCAGATGTGAAGAAGGTGGCTGATTGTTTAATACTTTTTCTGAAAAGTGGTGCCCATTTTACTTTGGCTTAACTGGCCTTGCTTTGTTTGTTTGCATTCTCAGAGGTAATTTATAACTTAACATTTAATGCTTTTTTTGCTTTTTTCGCCCACTTTCTCCGGTGCAGCTAATTATTTTCTATCCTCTGTTTCAAGGTAGACTTGTCCTCTGGGGATGCTGGGACCCACTAGACTCTCGTGGCAGATGTCCCCTTCCACTTCCTAGCACGAACAACAAAAAAAGTCTTAGTGATGATAATTAATTATTAATATTAATAATATTACTTATTAATGTTAATACTGCCACTAATAAAGAGCTTGGACCGCCTCCCTGTGGTGGGGAGCAATCTCAAATACAGCCCTGGAAGGGCTCCCAGTCAGGCTGCGCTATCTCCAGGAGCCATGGGATCTTCCCTAAAACCCCTAACACAACAGGGGTATCTTCCAGGTACTGGAGGGAAGTGCTTTGCACACTACACACATCTGTGCTCCCTTGTTTTTGAGTAATGCTTGTTAGTGAATTCTTTCCCTTCTCTCTCCTGTAGCACTATATTAATATTTTCCACCACATTGATAATTTCAGCTGGAGAGAAACCAAAAGCACTAACGTCAATACAAAGGGAGTGATATTTTGGAGCCAAGGAGGTGCAGTAAGATGCCATGTGGGAGGTGTGTGCTCAGGAGTGCCTGCTTTGGCACAGCTTGGAGTCTGTGTGAGAGTGAAGCATAGTACCCCAGGAGGAGGAAAAAATTCCTGCAAAGTTTAGAGGCACTGACTCATAGTAGCTGATTTCTACACTTTTCTATCATGTAAGTGTTCTCTTCCCCAAGAACACTGGAGCTATTCTCATGCGTTTGTTTTTGTACATGCTATTGTACAATTGTGTAATAAAAATTAATTTATTTCAACGTGCAAATTGTCAGAGTTCAACCAGAGAAAACCCAAAATAGTGTTATGACACCAGTATTGGTGCAAGTGGTTAGTATTACAACCATGGGCATGCCATGCATTCTCTTAGTCCCAATCTCCACAACCAGAAAAAAAAACACAGTTAATTACCCATTTATTCATCTGGGATGGGAATGGTTAGCCAAAAGTGGAATTTACAAGTTTTTTCCCTTCTAAAACAACTCAGTGCTGTAGCTGGAAAATGCTTTTATAACACTGTTTGTTCAGGAAGTTTATTGACAGTTTATTTTTACTATATGGCTGAGGATTTTTTCGGATCCATGCAATCCTTTTTAGCAAGCAGCGGACTGTACTTCTGTTACCGTTTGAAATTACCGGCTTTCCCCCCTCCCATGCCAGCGATGCTCTGCCGTTCTCTCCCCTCCCTCTCCGGGAGGGGCGGGGGGCACGGGGACGACACGGTGTGGGTGGCACCCACCCACCCGGCCCTGCGCGGCCCCGGGAGCGGCACAGAGCTTCCCCCGTTCCCCCGGAACGGAAACGGGGCAACGTTTAAAAAGGCAGGGTGAGCCCCCCGCCTCGATTTTTGGAGTCGGCAGCGGCGGTGTGCAGGTGTGTTCTACTTCAGCTGCCGGAGGTGGCGGACAGCAGTTGGCGTGGTCTCACCCCCGTTTTCCTCTTCCTCGGCTCCCAGCGGAGGAACGGCGTGGCCTTCTCAGTGTTTTGCTACAGCAACTCTGCTACACTGTGTTGTCCGGGTCCGGCAGCTCAGACCGCGGCTCGACTGCAGTCCCTGCCTCCCAGAGGATGTGCAGGCACCCCCTGCAGAGTTACAGCCATCTCTACACCCAGGAACAGGAGAACGGAAGAGAATGGGGTTTTTTTCCTCATCTGTGTGATCTTTGTTTGTGGTTATTTGTGGTTTTCTTTTGTGTTTTCATTCGAATATTGTGTATATTCGAATATTTGTGTATATTAAAGTTCATAATCGTCCTTTAAACTACGACAACTTCTCATAACCTTTTTCTTAGGTGACAATATCAGCAGTTCCCTGATTCTGTCTACTGATTTCTTGTTCTACTACTACTACTACTACTACTGTTCTTGTACTACTCCCCAGAAATGTTTTAATAAAAATACTAGTATCTTAAATAATAAAAAGGAAAGGGTTTTGCTTGTAGAATCATCTAGAATATTTCGGTTTAGAAGGTGCCTTAAAGATCATCACATGTATTGTATATAATTCATTTTCATAGTGTCTGAGTTCCAAAATACATTTTAAATGTGTCATATTTTTGTGTGAAATGATGGATAGTTGTTCTACTACAGAAAATGATGGTGTATATATTTAATTCGGCTATTATTTTTATTAAGCTCTTCATATTAATGCTGTTTTGGCAGCAAGTTCAATCAGTGAGTTTTGTATGGTATTGGAAAAAAGATTGTACTTTTATCAGCTTTACCTCTGCTGCCTTTCAAGTTCGTGGAACATTTCTCTCTATAGTCTTACGACAGTACTTAAAAGTCTTAATTTACTTTCTCTAAAGCATTCATTATTTTGAATATCTTGATTATGTTCATTCATCTTCTGTGTAAATTAAAATGTCCTAGTAATTTTTGTTGTTCATTTTCTTAATTTTCCTCACATAATTTTCATTATTTCAAAAACTTGTGTATGCTTTTCTGAATCTGTGTCTTTATTTTTAATTTGAATTCAGTATTTTAGCTGAAAATATCAGGATTATATAATGACATTAGGTAAACTTTAACAACTAGTGTTAATAATTCATTTAACTTCATTCCATTACTCAGAAATTTGACATTACCTCTTGAAGTAATTTTGTCATCTATCAACTTGGCATCTCAGCCTTCCGTCTTGTTGATCTAGATGAATAAATATATTAAACATCATCTCTAGTGCCAAATTTTATGATAGTTTACAATTAATGTTCTGGTGTATATATACGCTATTTTCTTTCTCCTTGCATAGGTATTTTGACATCCTTTTAGGAACAGTCTAAAAGACGTCTTGGAAGCACAATGTAAATTATCATTTTCCTTCTTGTTGATTTGACTGGTTTCAAATTCTAAAAGTTTTCAAGAAATTTGTAATGATTTTAAAAGTTCTTGGTATGATATTAGGAACTTTTAAAAACAACCTACCTACTAAGCCCTACTCCTAATTTCTTCCATGTGTATTTGTTATGGAAGAACCCAGGGAGGTTTCCACACAGTTTGTCTCTTCAAATCAAGTGTTGATAGAAGACATTTTAGAAAAAAAATTTTTAAAAAAATCAACAACAACAAAAAAATCAACAAAATGAACAGTAACAAATTATCATGACTGGGTGGTATTTGTCTAAAAACTGGAATTTAGGAGGAAATAGTTGAACCACTAACAGAGGTGTGGCTTCTTGAAGCTTATGTAGGTTGAACATGAGATTGGATGAACTTTGGGAAGAAAAAGCCATTGAGAGTTATTTGGAACAAGCAGCTGTGGAAACTCCTGAACGACGTTTCTCTGAATGCTTGAGAAATATTTTGAGAAGTTGATATAAGTTGGACCCTAATTTCTGCTTTTGACCACTCTGTTCTTGTACAGGCATATGTCCATCCAGTGCTGTGCATGAGCCATCCTTCAATATGTTTAATATCAAAGAACTGTAGTACAGTTGGGTGTTTCTAAATATCACACAAAGCTGGCCCTTTGCAAAAATCTGTTGTAATCCAGTAGAGTTGCTTATTGCAGCCTCTTAGCTAACTGTTGTGCTACAAAGTCTAAATACCTCAAGTGTTTGTGTGTTTAATCCCAAACTGTCAAGCTAGAATAGCACAGATCTTCTTCTAGAGGAATGGCACATGCTCTTTTCTATGTTTTCTTTGGGAAAAGGTTGAATACAGTGTCACCTCCCAGCCAGTTGTTTCCTATGATGGTAAAAATTTCACATCCCTTCTCCCTGTTTAGTTAGTATCACTGTGCAGATCTCGGAGAAATAATGAAATCTATGGAAAGCAGGCACACAGGAGAAAAAAGACATTTTACAATGGCAGCTTTATTCCCTGCTATTGTTGGACTGCAGCTGGGTGCTGCATTTGCAACCGAGGATGAAAAGCATTTAAACTTTATTTACTGGAAAATAAATAATACAAAGACTGTATGCTGAAAGTTGAAGAGAACTGTCATTGAATTCTTGCAGTGTTGCTGGTGATTGTCGCTTTTCTGTCACAAAAACAAGCAATGAGTTTAAAGCTTTGGAAGAAGCAAGCTTTTTAAGTATGGTGGCCTAATTTGTCTTCTCTTCTGAAAAGGCCTATGGGATTAAAATAGATTGTCATAAACAACTGCACCTTGTTAGGGATGATGCACTATAAAACACCCCCCATCAGAAGGTAGTGAAGAAGCAGGAGATGGCATAGTGCTCCTGCATCTGTAGACAGCTGGTTCCAGCAAACCTTTGAAGCTGATGTCATCCTACAAGGATCCTTGGAATTTGTGAAAATGTTGGAAAAAGATCAGGAATTTAGGAAGGGAGAGATCATCTCCAATTCTCTTAAATATTTCCTATTTTCTCTCCTAAAAATAATTCTGTGTTCAAAAGCATTTCCTTCCAGCAGAGATGCATCATGGGTTGAACGCCAACTCTTTTGCAGCTTTTCAAGCTAATTGCTGTTGCATGCCCCTTTTTGCTCATTCCAGTGTCTGTCTCATTCATTTATTTGTGTAATATCCACTCTGAATTGTTAAACAGCAATGATTTGTTAGGTTGCTGTCAGCTGCAGGTTTCCTAGCCCTCCTCCTCTGGTGTCTGTATATCTGTTGTTCTTGGTATACTTTAAAATTTTTAAATAGTCAATATACAAGTTAGGAGATGATGGGGAAAAAAGTAAATTAGGGAAATGCATGTCACATGGTGACTGGTTAAAGTACTTTGTTTATTTGTTTCTTTAGGAAAGCATGTAAATTCCATTCAATGCTTATTTTGTCTCTCCTGTATATTAAGTATATCTTGGCTGCATTTTTTCTTCTTTGGTTGCAGGATTTAGTATGAATACTATCATCTGTGATGCAGTATGCTTCCTATGTCATGAGTGCTCAGTGGCCAAATTGATATCGCCCGAAAAACAACCAAGTTTTGTGTTTCCTGCCATTTATTTTTTCAGCCATCATTCCAGCTTTGCAGTCATTATTTGGATTTTGTAGTACATTTTAACAACACTTTGCCTTCCTTTTCCCTTCTAAAACATCCCCATTCATTATTAGTCCAACTAAGCAAGGCTCATTATTCAATTCTAAAAGTAAATTCACATAAAGCGACAGGAGACAAGCTGGTAGATTTTTCTATTAATATATTTTATTGTAAAGTAATAGATATACATACACAGTGCACATTCAAAGCCTTTGCCTAATCTATGGACATTTGTTTTTCTGGAAAGAAAAATAGAAATTTGAGTAAATAAATGCCTTTGAGCTACTGTTTTTCTTTCTAGTGTAGTGTGCAACACATCAACAGAATGTGAGGACCTCCTCCAGTTTTCAGTCAGAGTGTGGTCCAGCCTAAATGTGCTTTTTTCCTTCTGAGAAATTAGCATGAAACATACTTAAAATGAATGTAGAACAGACTGTAGTAGTGGGTAGATATTAAAATAACGTTGTTACAAATTATCCGTTTTTGGTGACTTTTGCATATTTTGCCACCCCATCTTTACTAAATGGCTAGCTTTAGATCTTTTCCAAAATTTCAGTGCTTCCTAATAGATGAAAAGGGTTCTTTTTTTTTTTTTGTCCTGATTTCAGTGAAGTAAGCATACAGAGAAAATGGGCAGTAGAACCTTTTCAGACTTCTCTCAAGATTTTCTCAAAAGAGATGATAGAATTCTTGGTTTACTTGTCACTCCTTGCCCACTGTACCCCCAGAATATTTGTAGAGTTATTTTCTAGGTGTTGCTCTTTTCTTCCTTTTTATAATGCTTTGGCTCAAATGCCAAACTATTTTTCTGCACTATATAATTTTCAAAAAACATAGCTTGAACATTTATCCAGGGGAATTCTGTAAAAAATTAGTAGTTTTGTATGGCCTCCCTCCCTTGTGCCTGCTGTTTCAAATGTGTAGTTATATGTGCATTGTCTTTGGAACATCACTTTGTCTTTCCTGCTCTAGACATTTTTTCTGAGTTGAAGTAACAGAGCTAGTCATCATGATCATGGAGTTGTTTGGTTTTTGTTTATGAGTATTCCTTGCTCTTTTGACCATCCTTTTCAATTCCAAACTGGTTCCAAGATGACTTTCTTTAAGCTTTTTCTTTAAGCTTTCAATAAAGAGTGCCACCCAGACCTCATATATTACTGTCGTCATCTTCATTGCGATAGGTTCATGTTTAGAGTGAAGTATTTCAGATAATCTACACTTGCCAGTTTAGCTGAGCATAAGGAGTAATGTTTTCCTTTTCCAGATCATATTCCTTAAGAAAGGAGTTTTGACTAATGATTGGTTTCTTGACAGCAATCAGATGTTTCAGATTTTAGGACTTGTTCTTCAACTGGTGTAGACCCTCTGGGCTCTGTTGACCTCAGGATATGTGTCTCTATGAACAGTTGCTCTTTATAAACAGTGTCCCCAGGACAATGGTTTTGTTTGCCTTCTCTTATAGCAACTTGCCATTGATTTAAATCGCTGGAATCCAAGGCAGACATTGAAAAGTCTGAGGTAGTTGTCCCAAAAGAGCACTGTTTGGCAGCAAATACCAATGGTTAAAGGCATTACTTTAGTCTTCTGCTCAGCAGTCTGCATGACTAGGCCTAGGCAATTTCATACCAAAGCTGTGTACACCAGTTTGAGTAAGAAAGTTTCAGTGGAAGGAATCTCTTGATTTCTATAAACCAAAAACATTATCAGTCCAAAGTGTGATTAAATGAATTTTGAAATAAAAAATTACTTTTTTCTGTGTTTGATCTAAAGATGTTGTTAATAGTGGGAAGTCTGAAATAAAAAAATCAGAGCAATGGGCGTTTGGAAATGGATTTTAGCCTGGACACTAAAAAAGAGAGGAAGTAAGACTTTTCTCACCAATCTGTAGTGAGAGGCAGCTTTGGAAGACTCCATTTCTCTTCCTGAGAGAATAATTCATATTAACTCTAAAATAGAATCCAGGTCTGGAATGCTGGATCAACTTTTAGATCAGTATTTTACTGTTTTTGCTGTCTCCTGTGATGATAGTTAATATAGTGAACTTTGAGGTTACACTTCCTTTGAGGGAGTCCTACATTGAAGATGCAGGTCTTTTGGCAGCAGAAGCAGCATTCCTTAACCATGCTAAGTCTGGCCAATAAGTAAGTGTAAAATCATTATCTCTGACAGAGAGCTGTAAGATCATAATACCCTGTCAACACAGGATTGGGAAACTTCCAGAGACGGTAAATCTAAATCTAAGTGTAGAGTTTGATGCAGAGATAGTTTCTTAGCCCAGAGTGAAGGTGAACTTGAATAGTCAGTCTTGTCCTCTGCCCAAAAGCATGTTTATCATTATAATCTTTACAAGGAGAAAAACTACAGTCTACATATGCTGAAACATCAAATGGACTTTTACTACATTCGAGAAAATTTCAGAACTGCAACTGAGATTTTAAATTACTAACTCCAGCAGTACTGCATAATCTTCCTTGCATAAAAGTTAGGGACAGCAGTATAGGCATTTATAGAAAGACAAATTTCCAGGCTACTTTAAACTTTCAAAACAAAGCTCTGTATTATTTTGCTGAAGGTTTTGTTGATAACACATGAACAACAACAAAAATACATATGTATGATTTAATAGGCATCTCAACCATTCAGGGTTTTGATAAACACAGTCTGTTCTGGTTTCTCTTTCTTTTTCTCTCACTCCCATCTGCATGGAAAATTTTTGTACTAACTGGTATGTCTTGTTTTCACTCCACTATCCTTCCAGGCTCCTGCATAGCAGGATTTTTCTTACATAAATTAACTTTTTCCAATAGAACTAGCATGCTCTTTTGTTACATTTTTAGAATTATTAGACTTTTCAGATAAAACTTTTACATCTATCATCTCTCACATTTGTGTAACAAAACTTGAAGAGCTGCATTAATAAGCATCTTGTTAACTGCAGTTTTGTATTCAGTGTAGGGTGAACACTGTTAGAACCACTGGAGTTTACAAATTCAACTGTAAAATCATGGCAAAAGTTGTTCCTTAGTAGAATGTCAGGCCTGTATTCTAACTTAATTAGCTTTTGCAAACAAGTGATGCAGAATATACCAAGATTGCTGTGTTATCCTCTGTCAGATAACAACTATGTGGCTGGATACAAAAGGAGTATTAATAAGAACACTGTCAAGATCCACTGTTGCTCTGTAAGACATGCTCTCTTCTGTCCTTTAAATATAGTCAAACTGGGTGAAGGGGCAAAAAAAAGACATCCAAAATTGGATGTATTCTCATCATTCCAATGCTTAACCCCACAGTGCCTCAGTTCTATAAGTTTCCTTCCAAGATAGGGACTGTCTTGGGGTGACTTTATGATGTATTCCATATCGCCATATTGCCAACTCTACACCAGGAAAAATGAATCTTGGGCCTTTCTGTGTCTTTAAACTGAGACAGCAGTTTGAGGAGGAAATTTCCAGCAAGACCCCTGGAATACCCAGGTCCCAGCTGCAGAGCCTTTGGGCTCATTAACACTCCTTTCCACAGCTGCAGGATATAAGGCTTGAAAAGGGCTCCTCTGGAGAGAGGACAAAGAGTGGAGCTTCTGTGTTTTCTATTCTTTTGTTTGGTTTCTCTTCTTTGTTTCTGGACTTGTTCAGGACATTAGAACATCGAAACCTCACTGGGAGACCCTTTCACCGGCCTGGTCTGCGGGGGCCCCCCACATTTTCTCCTCCATGGCAAAGGAAGAAGGAGATCATATCAACAAAAGGACTCTGAATCTTCCAGGTTCTTTCTTCCCACCGTGGGGAAGGGGGAGCTGCAGCCTCTTTTTTACCAGAGAATATTTATCTCTCTGAACATATTTGTCCCAAACCAGGACAAGGACAAGAAAGTGCTGGCAAAATTTGGCATTGTTGACTTCTTGCCCCTGAATCTATCACCATGCACACACAAGTGCCCACCTTTTCAAGTAATGTATTTGCTTAGAGTATGTATGAAATGAACACCTCATAAATGTTTAACTTTATGGTATCATGTCAGGAAAATAAGTTTTTGTTTTCCCCCATGTCCTGGTTTGGAACAAATATATTCGGAAGGGTAAATATTCTCTGATAAAAACAGGCCACAATCACCCTCTCCCACCAGGTTCAAGGAAAGAAATATTTCCTCGAAGGAAAGTGAAAGGGGAAAAAAAAAAAGAACTATTTATTTAACCAACACACACGAAAAAAACCAATAACACCAAACACCAAATAATACATATAAATATATATCAATAAATGATGAAGTCTCTCACTGGAAGACTGGAAGATCTAGAGTCCCCTCCAGAGTCCCAGGCCGATCATGGGGGGACCCCCCCCAGGCCAGACTGGTGGAAAAGGCCTCCCAGTGAGGTCTCGACATTCTGATGTCTCAACAAGTCCAGGAGAGAAGAAGAANTCTTTCTGTATTATACATATATATATATATATGCATATGTCTAATATATGTGTAAACTAGAGGAACACAGAACATACAAGAAAAACAATATCCTCAAAAAAATCTGAACAACTCGTAGGAAACAGACAAAAAAACTCTGCCCCTTGTTAGAATTGATTAATAAGTCTCTGACCAGTCTCTGTGCTCACAGGAAGATAGTGGCCACTAACTTGAATGGCAGCAGCTGTCCCAGACTCCCTCATGAGTTGATGAAGAGGGAAAAGAAGAAAACAATCCTGAGATATCTTTGGCTGGAGTAAAGGGGAGGAGTAACCTCTGAGTATGAAGTTTTTCTCTGATGAGGTCGGGCTTGATCTGGGTGAACAGTGGCCAAGCTGCTGCAGAGACACCTGAGAGCTGGACTGAGCTGTCTTTCCCCTCCAAGGGCAAGCAGGAAAGTACCCGCACTTTTCCAGAGTTGGAAACAGGTCATCAGCTGTGCCTGTGCACTTTTAGTGTCCTATATTGGACAAGGGACTCATCCATCTCAACAGCAAACCAGGGGAACTTCCTTTTGCATGTATGGTAAGCCTGCAGGACCTGCCCGTTTCCCCCACAGCTGTGACCACACTGAGAAAAATACACAGAGGGGGCAGGGTGTAGGGTTTTTTGTGGGTGATATTTCTTGCTACTGTTGTGTTACTGTTTGTTCCTTTTTTTTTATTCTATATATAGTTTTTGGTGAATAATTGTTACTTCCTTTTTCTACATTTTTGACTGAAAACCTTTTGATTTGAAGAGTGTAGTTAAGTGGTGGAGGAGTTTCTTTACATTCCAGGAAGGTTCACATCTTGCCCTGGTAGATAGAATAACTAGACAAGTGTCTCCGTTTGAGGGG